>CATIWR010150534.1:0-37305 GCA_949677035.1 Omphalea diandra
TTTTTGGAACCTTTCAACATAAATAATAAGTATATATATATATATATATATATATATATATATATATATATATATATATATATATATATATGTATATTTTTGAGAGGGTTGGGGGGGTTATATTTATATAATTATAGGAATAAATTTAATTTCAATATTTGATATTTAAAATTCTCGCTCCCAAATTTTTTTGCCAAAAATATCTATTAAATTGAACTGAACTTTATGTAAAACTAAAATGAAGTAAATAAAATTAATTTAGTTTCATTTTAGATTTAATTTTTGTTATAGATTTCTTGCCCAGGTCCTTTAATATAAATGATGCTTATTTAAATTGTGTATAGAAAATAGAAATAAATAAATGAAATTCATTAGGTTTAGTAACTTCATGTAGAAATGTAATTAAACAAAAAATATTTAATTTAGCTTCATTTACAAATTATTTTTTGCTACATTTTTATTTAAAATCTTCTAATATAAAAACTAATTATTTGGACTTTGTGTTGAAGTAGATTTAAATAAATAAATAAATTTAATCTAACTTAATTTTGAAATTAATTTTTATATCCAAGTTTTAGAAACTTTTGCTATAAATTTCACATATGCTATGCATGGATGAAAGGTAATTCAGTGGAAAAGGAAAGAAATTGAAGAGAAACTAAATTACAATTATATTTAGCTATTAAATTTTTTAGAAAGAGGGAATAGAAGAGGAATGATTTCTCATCATTTCTTTTGAAGAATGTGAAATTAGTTACGCTCTAATTTAAGGCGTAAAAAATTTACCGCATGATAAAGAATGATACTTTTTTTATTCTTGAAACATAAATTTTATCATTTATAAATTTATCATTTTTATTTTTTAATATTTATTATTCCATCCCCCTCCCACTCATCTAAATAAATTAACATATTTCTTCTTATTTTCCTTTAATGACTATTTATTATATAATCAAACATAAGTTAGTAAAAATTTACTCTTTTTTTTCCTTCAACTCCTTTCCTTTTTCTTTAAAATATATTTTCCTCTCCTCTCCAATGCATTGCCATATAATGTTAAAAAATTAGTGTTATGGATATGTATGTTTTCTTATAAACAATAATCTATCAATATATTATTAACCGAATAAGTTTGTGATAAGTACTTTTATATATTTAGTACTATTATTTTTATAACGCATTATGTTTATTTACAACTTTTTGATAACAATATAATTAAAATTTATGCATCATTAAAATGAATAATGTAAAATAATAAAATCTAAATAATTTTAATCCGCAACATTGTGTGGGGTTACTTTGCTAGTTATATATATATATATATATATATATATTCACATAAATAGTAGTACTATATTAATTAGTTCGATGCTCTTCAAATATTAGTATAGGATTTGAACATGTTTGTTAGGTGGAGTAGCAAACACGTTTACCTTGCCATTGAAAAGGCACACGCATATTTCATATTTTAAGATCAAATTAATAGCTACATAATCTTCCAAAACATATTTCTATTCTCATAGCAATTATTCTGAGACTCAAGTGACCTTCAACGAAGGGCACATTGAACCCAGAAGTCTGATAACGAGAAAAAAAACTATATTCAGAAGTCAATAATAAGTCATTTTCAAATTTAAGGACCATCTACCTCAAGAATTACTATTTATGAGAAGGAAAACAATTTCATCATGCAACTCATTTAATAGCCATAGAAAGACATTTGCTTTTATTTTCTTTTACATAGTTAGACTCTAAAAATTTAATGGGTTGTATAGTATAAAATAGAAGATAATTTTTTTTCGATTAATTTTCACCAAAACAAGAAAATATTTATTATATTCAAGAACAAAGAGTCCGGTTTGAAACTCATTAAATTGACATAATACAATTTTGATGAACGTGTAAGTTAAGCATATAGGCAAAAACTATAATCCAATGGTTGATCATTTGATATTGTAGTCCAATTAAAATGGTGGCATTTAACTGAAAAAAAAAACAAAAACAGTTTTTTGTCTAACCATTTATAGTTGACCAACAATTGGGACATTATGATATTCAAATACATTGATTTTAATTTTTTTCAACATCAAACAGCTATAGAGCCTACATTCATAATTAGTAATATACCTAACTATACACATCACTTGTCATGAATTTCCAAAGCACATAAAAGTAAAAAAAAAAAAAAAAAAAAACAGAAGAACAGAAAACCATAACTAAAACTACCTTTGAAGCCAGAAAAAAAGATGCTCATTGCAACAGAAAGAGCCAAAAGGGAGAGTCTTTATAGTTAAAAAGTTAACTCACAAATCAGAAATAGTGAATGTCTGCACGAAGGAAAAGAAAGAAACTTTTTTTTCTTTGTTATCCTCTCCAAACCAAAAGATTATAAAGGAAAAAATCACAATCCAACAAAACAAAAACACAGAAATTCTTCATCTGTCTCTCATTATGGATTGTGATTTCTCTCCATCTTCTTTCCCTTGAATTTTCAGCTCCTGTTCTTGCACTTCTTGCGTCATGTCCCGGCTGATGATCTCACCTGTCTTGCAATCTCATCAGCTACATGCCCTCTAGTTTTTTTTGTGCTGTCTTTTTTTGCCTCAAAGGTTAATTCAGTTCTTTCTCCACTTGTTTTCATTATTTCAATTATGGGTTTGTAGAACATATAGAAGCTTTATGTTTTCATTTCTCTGGTTTATGATATATAATATCAGCAGCTTAGTTTAGTTTTTTGGTATTATTCTTTGTGTGTTTTTCTGAGCCCTTTTTGGTAAAGATTTGATCTTTGTTTGTTTGGTTCTGGGAAAAATACTTGAAGTGGAAAGGGGGAAAAAGGATCTTGAATTATAAGGTTCATTCATGCTGAATTAATAATTCATGTAAGTAACTGATTATTGCTGGGCTTCAAACAATATATTAAGAGAATTATGTTATTTCACTACGTTATTTCAAACAAGTCAAAATTTATATTGTTTCACTATTTTTTTTTTCAGCTGAAAGAGTTTGTTACCCTCTTAAGCGAAATGTGTGGATGAGTTTTAACTGAAATTTTAACAGCATAATTTTTTTAAGGGTTAATTAAGCTAGAATAGTTATTGCTGAAAATTTAGCAGAATAAAGGTTGTTCTTTTTACTTCTCTCTCTCTCTCTCTCTCTCTCTATATATATATATATATATATTCTCAAGATTTCCTTTTTCATGTTTTCCTCAATTTTTCTTAGCAAAAAAAACAAAAGATTCGACTTCTGTGTAGTTCATTAGTAAATGGAGGAAAAGATTGAGAATAAAAAATGTGAATAGCTTCCCCTTTTGTTTTTGCTTTCTGTAGTTTGACAGAGCCTATTAGTTGTAGTAGGTATGTTTCTGTGGGTGCTTATTAAATCTTTTGTTTAGCTTCCAATGGTATATTTTTGAAATGGAATTCAAAATTATTGGACCATTTTCTCTGATACCAAACAAGAACAGTAATGGAATGGCCAGAATAGTCTAGTACTACCTATGGGCAAGGGTTGTTTATTTTTCATTTAGTGTTGTTTTGCTCTTGGATTTTCTACAAAATCTGGATGCATGTTGGAATTCCATGTTGGATTGAATATTCTCTGTGATGTATACCAGATTTACAGCTTTTGGTTTCTACTGTTATTAAATTGTTAGATTCTTGGGGTTCTGAGTCAGATCATACCTTCTTTTTTTTCACTCCTTGTATTAAATTATCAATTCAATGTACTTTAATCACTGTTTTGGTTCTCAGCAACAAATTTTTGAGTACAAAACTACAACAAGGCTTCCTTTCTTGAGAATATTTTATAATTTATTTTCTTTCATGTCACTGTTATGGGTTTGCTATTTATCTCTGAATATTCAGGTTTTTGAATCCACATAAAGGTAGAATTGTACCATTTTGAGCTGCAACATTGGAAATGAGGCATCTATCTTCTATGTTCAATGGGCTGGCAAGGTCACTTTTGATAAGAAAAGGGAAGAATAATGGGAACGGTGATGGAAGAGAAGCTGCCAAAGCAATGGCAAAAGAAGCGAAGAAGAATGACTTGATATTGATATCTTCTGGCATTGTGAATGTTGATGGCTCGAAGAATTTTGCCTCAGTTTTCTCAAAGCGAGGCGAGAAAGGAGTGAACCAGGATTGCTTAATTGTATGGGAGGTAATAATAGAACATTGACTAGTACATGATCTTGTGTTTCCAAGTTTGTATAGTCACATTTCGCTAAGTTTGATTGCCAAGAAATAGATGTTAGTACATCGATAAGGCATGAAGTTGCAAGTTTTCTAATTTGCTCTATTTGATGAGTATCCATATGATTTCTTTATTCTAAATATGATTTAGATATGCATTTTCTAATGAATAATGCTGTTGCTGTTTCTGTGGAAGTAGGAATTCGGATGCCAAGAAGACATGACTTTTTGTGGGATTTTTGATGGACATGGTCCCTGGGGCCATTTTGTGGCCAAAAAAGTCCGAGAATGGATGCCATCTTCTCTTTTGTGTAATTGGCAGGAGACTCTTGCTCAAATTTCACTCAATCCAGATATCGACTTGGAGTCAGATAAAAAGCAGCAAAGATTCAATATATGGAAGCATTCCTATATAAAAACTTGTGCTGCCATTGATCAGGAGCTGGAGCAGAACCGAAGGATTGATACGTTCCATAGTGGAACAACTGCCTTGACAATTGTCAGACAGGTAGGAGGAGCTTCTTATTCCTAGTGGCTCTTTGAATGTGCAGTGCTAACAAATTATATGGAAGAAATGATTATGGGATAAGTCACCAAAATAAGGAGAAAAATAAGATTATTTTAGGATGCTATTGTTAACATAAGGACTCTTACATAATCGATAACTGTAGGGTTTGCAAACTAATGACCTGAGGTTCTCTTGTGTTATGACCTTACTTAAAGTTAGGTCATGTTTGACATGGATGCATTGTAGTAACATCCTAGTTTCTGTTTCATCTAGGGAGAAATCATTTTCATAGCAAATGTTGGCGACTCTCGTGCTGTATTGGCTACCACCTCAGATGATGGAAACTTGGTGCCAGTTCAGCTTACTGTTGATTTCAAGCCCAACTTACCTCGTTAGTTCCTTCCCTTCTTCTTGTTTCTGTAAAAGCAAGAAGGTGTCAATTCTTATTGTAATGCTGATTTTATTTTCTTTTTGTGTGCAGAAGAAGCTGAAAGAATACTTCAGTGCAACGGACGGGTGTTCTGTTTGGAGGATGAACCGGGGGTTCACAGAATTTGGCTGCCAGACGAGGAATCACCTGGACTGGCAATGTCCAGAGCCTTTGGAGATTACTGCGTAAAGGATTGTGGAGTTATTTCTGTGCCTGAAGTGACACAGAGGCACATAACCAGCAGAGATCAATTTGTCGTGCTGGCAACTGATGGGGTATGTATAAATGGATTATACTCTGATATAATATATAAAACTTGATCAAATTACTTAAGGAATATATCTGCTAATCTGTTGAAGCATATATTGTTATTTCTGAAACGTGTTCATAAAATGCATGTGCCATTACAACTGGTTTTCTCATGTAGGTATGGGATGTGATATCTAATCAAGAAGCAGTCCAAATTGTATCTTCAACACCAGACATGGCAAAGGCAGCTAAGCGGCTGGTAGAATCTGCAGTCCAAGGATGGAAACGCAAAAGGAAAGGGATTGCAATGGATGATATATCGGCTATATGCCTGTTCTTCCACTCCTCTTCTCCATCACCGCAATTTCACCTTGTTAGTACGCCTAAATAATAGTGATGAGAAAATATTAAAAAAGCAAAGCAGTTGCTACCAGTGTATTATTTCCTTCAATCCTCAATGCAGCCATTAGAAAGCATTCATAGTTGATTTCTGAATTGAGCAGGAAATGAACCAAGAAATATGACTAACAATGGTAGAGCTAACAAAGAGAGAAACAAGTTGCTCTATCAGCCTAGTCTCACCCGTTACTCGGAAAGTAGGCCGAATCTAGGCTTCGAAGATGGTTAGCCATAACATAAATTTTAATGGAGTTTGAACCTTAATCATTCCTTATTTATGATGTATTTAAATAGAAAAAGGAGGGGGAAAAAAAAGAAAGAAAGAAAGACTATAATGAAAATAATGGAAATCGCTAAATTGCCCGCAAAATGGAAGGCAACATCAGCATCCACAAAAAGTGGAGAAGAATTGGTCTTTGGCGTCATCTCCTCCTTGACATGCATGCCATACAGCATCCTCATGTATAAACCTCCTAACCGTCTCTCTATCTTCCACCTTTCCTTTTCTTTCTTCTCTTCTTTATCCATCATTTTTCTTTCTTTTACAGCTTCTGATTCCTTTCATCATTTCTTGTTTCGAGCAAAAATGCCTGCAACAGAGAACCAGCAATCGTTCCTCGGCCGGATCAGCATCCGCCGCAATCAAGTAATTCCAATGGAGGGCCACGAACAAGAACAAGAAGGAGTCGAACTTTTCCAAAAGCACGTAGCTGATCGTTTCACCAATCTTCTTTCCCCTCCAGAAGAGATCGCATCCATTTCTCCTCTCCTCTCCATTTCTTGGCTACGAAAACTGGTAGACGCATTCCTGTGCTGCGAGGCAGAGTTCAAGGCAGTCCTCGTAATGGGCCGCGACCCATCTCACCTATGCAAGCCACCATTAGACCGCTTGATTCCCGAGTTCTTAGAAAGATCAGTTAAAGCTCTAGATATCTGCAATGCAGTCTGCAGTGGCATTGATTCCGTTCGCCAGTTTCAAAAATTTGCAGACACTGCAGTGTCCGCTTTAGCAGAGCAGACGAATATAAGTGATGGACAAGTGAAAAGAGCAAGAAAGGCCTTATCTTTCTTAATAGCAGCTATCACTAATGACGATAAATATCTAAAGGGTGCGGAGCGGACTTGGTCTTTTGGGCGTAGGCCGAATGCTAACAATAATAAAGAAAGAGGACCGGCAAATTTGAATTTCCGGTCCTTATCTATGGTGGTGGCTAAAAATTGGTCCGCTTCAAAACACATTCAGGCCATGTGTTCTAATCTAGCTGCGCCACGTGGTGGGGAGGCGACCGGGCTGGCGATGCCTGTTTATATAATGAGCTGTATTATGGTGTTCGTAATGTGGGCATTGGTGGCTGCTGTGCCGTGACAGGAGAGGAGTGGGACGGGAGCACCACATTTTCAGATTCCGAGGCAGTTGGGCTGGGACCAGAGTATGATTGGGCTGCAGGAGAAGATTGGAGAGGAGTGGAAGAAGAAGGAGAAGGAGAAGAAAGGGTACGCTGGGCTGATGGAGGAGATGCTGAGGATGGAGAAGTTGGGCCGGAGTTTGGTTGAGTTTGCTGATGGGTTTCAGTTTCCTGGGGAGGCGGAGAAGGTGGAGGAGATGGGCATGCAGATAGCGGAGCTTGGCGAGATTTGCCGGAGGATGGAAGAAGGGTTAGTGCCTCTGCAAACGCAGATTAGAGAGGTGTTTCATAGGATTGTGAGGAGTAGAGCTGAGATTCTTGAATTGGTGGAGAATGGTGGCAAAATTTCTCAACCTAATACATAATTGTTGGGCACATTGGATTTGTTAAACTTTGACCTAAATTTTGTGCTTGCCATATTGAATTTTTTATTTCTTTTGTCAGGAAATTTATGATCCGTGGTTCAAATTGTTCATGGATGTATGCATGAACATGCACATATTGAGCTTAAATTGTACTTTTATACAATTTTTATTTTGTTCTATCGAGAACGTGCATTGATTTTTATAGAATCTTTCGCAATAAAATTGTGACAAATCCAAAACAACTCGTCGGTTGTTATCCCACCTGCAATCCGCCTTACCTTGTCTGTGACACCTCATCAATTGTTTTTCTCCTTATAATTATTTATGAATTGTTAGGATCTTAAAATGATGAAAGAAATAGTGGTGGGATTATCTAAATGGCGGGTTATGTAGCATTACTCTAAAATTGATATCTCAATCAGAAAAATGACATAATTGTATGATAGAAAAAGTTTTAAGAAAAGTTTTTTCCCATAAATTGTTTACCCTTTACAGTTTGTTTTTGGTTCTTGCTAGATGATATAAGTTTTACCATTGAAGTTCAGAAGGTTAAAAGAAAAACAAATTCTTAGATCCAACTGAATACAATAGTGATTAGTGAACCATAAACAACTTTTAGAAGAGAAGAAGTATTATCAATTGCAAAAGCATACCACTACCTTCAATGAACGGCAAAAGGAATGTACATATACACATTTTTCTTTATCTATTTTCCTGCACAGTGAATACATCAAAGCGAATATGGCCATCAAGCACATCTTAGACGTTGTTAATGTGTTAATATTTCTGTTGGTGTTAGTTGAATGCATAATGCTATATGGGGGTTAGCTAGACTTTAGTGAAATACATGAGGAGATGCATAGAACTCGCTCTCATTGAACACTGGTCTTAAATCTTCCTGACACATGAATTCCAAGGGGAAGGAAACAAGATACCCCTTAATTGATTTAAGCCTTTCCATTGGGTCTATCAACTTAATTTCTCCGTTCTCATGATATTCTAGCTTCTCTGGAGCTATTCCCAAGTCAATGGTGGTGTGGCCAAGTTTCTCCTTCCACTGGTTCATGCTTTGTCTCAGGGCAGCTCTGTATTCAAACATAATGTTAAGGCTTTGTCTATGCCACAACATCATATCAGAAGGAAGGTCAGACAATTATATTGGAGCATACCTCGAGTGTATGCGATCATTTGGAAGACAAGCAAAGACATCTTCATAGATATTTGTATTTTCCTGTCAGATATATATAGAACAATACAATCACAGTCAAGTAATGTTTGAATTTCTTTCTTGGAGAAGAAAGTATAGTGTTATGAAAAACTAAGACCAACCAAGAAACATTTCTTGGGTGAGATATCCTTCAGCACCAGGAAAAGTTAAAGGGGAGTTAATTGAATATTCTAATCTAAACTTTCTGTCCATTCTCACCTTTGCAGTTGTCAACCATAATATGTAGTCTCTGCTAAAGGATCACTGATTTTATTGATCTGAATGAAGGAAACATCTATATGGTCATTTGCTGGTTAAAAGCATCAGTGAAATGAGACAAAGACAATTGCATGGACATAATGATAATGAGGAAAACGAGTTTAAAAAAATTATATTAGTAACAAAGCCTCATTGGGTAAACAAGGAGATAAATGTTCATGTAGATCATCCTAACATTAACCTCTCCTGCACTAAGACCAAGATGCTCCGACCAGAGAGAGCACCTCAGGCTATGTGTAAATTTCCCAGCTTTCCAAGGCTCTCCATTCATGGATGACTCAACAAATTCCTTATCTTCGATGACTACACCAATCTGAAACACAAATCTTAGTCAACTTCTATAGCTATGGCCCTTTGAGAGTTGTAAGGAAATTATAGCATGCATTTCAATGTTAAACCAACTTCGAAACCAGGAACACGATAATATACTAATAATACCTCTGAGTCTCTTGATCCAAGCAAACTCCTGTCATTAATATTAGATGATCCAATCAAGGAAACACAATCATCTATTATCATAACTTTGCTATGCACATAAATCTGCATGAAAGATAAGGAAGAGAATAAATATTCACTGGGCAGAACCCCTGATCTTATGGGAGAGAGGAAGAAGCTGCCAAATGGCATGAAGCTTAGTTGGTATAGACACAGAAGGATTCTAATCATCACAGCACACCAGGACATAATAAATTACACAAGTTATACAAACAACTAAGCTAGTGGTTAAAGGGACCGATAGAATAACTGAGAACTGCTTATATGAATTTATTCCCAACTATGATTCAGTCGTGCATCCAGCATCCTATACAGGTGCCTAGCATTATTAACAAAAATATGAGATAGTACCTGACTCGTGGCCACAGGACCACCTTCGAAAAGTCTGCCATATGTCCTAAGACCGTAAAATGAAATGTAATCGTGCATTTTAGGACCGAGGAGAGCATTGAGATTACACAGTATCGAAGTCTTTTCTCTGGAAATGGTTCGATACTGCCAATGCATTATGGCTCTAACCGTTGCTGCCCCACCATCATCTAAACCTCCCTGTCAATGAAATATCACAACATGAGAGACAGGATAATTATTATATTTAAAATTAGAAAAACAAAGAAAAAATCAACATTTCTTTCTGATGTACCAAAAAAAAAGGATCAAGTGTTACACCTGGAAGCCTGGTAAGAGTGGTATGACAATGATGATTCGAAAACACTTCTGTTCTTTTTGTGCTTGTAGAATACGATTGTATAATGCATCCAGGACACGGTTTTGTATAATTTCATCTCCATAAAGACCTGATATGAAAAATTGATTCTGGAAATGTAATAGTGATATTAGCATGATATGAGCCTCCTAGTTTAAAACTTTCAGTTCCAGACATCACCTTGACTAAATGAATTTACATGCCAAATAACTTTCGCAATTTGCATAACAGTGAAAGAGAGCTTAACAATGAAAAAGGTTTTTAATTCAAGGCTTCATGGATAAACAATTTTTAACTTAAAAGGTCCATGAAAGTTTTGTAACAGAACTCATGGTTATTATGGAAACTACAATTTCCTCCAATAACATTTGACAAGCCAAGATGTCAATTTGATGCTCCCAAATTGAAATTTACACAGGACAGATTAATTCATATCTGAAATGGATACAGAACAATCCAGATCATCATCAATTCATTCGGGAAACAATATAAGTTTGTCCAAAAACGGCATCAGAAAAAAGCAAAATCAATTTCATAAAGTTCAGATACCTCTATGTAGATGAAATGCTGTGCTTTTTCAATGAGAGAACAATAACCATTATGGATGCTTTCTTCAGATTGGGCGACTCCAGCAGACCATTGACTGACACTTCTGATAACCTAACATTATATATATATATTATCATGATGAGCAGAAACAAGTTGTACATTGACAGACAAATTAAAATTTAGATACATCAAAGTGAAGAAAAATGATAATTTTGAAGGAAAATGAAAGGCTTAGTGTGGCTCTGATATGTTGACAATTATCTTGCAGTGACCTTGCTATTTACTGATGGAAACAAAAGTTGGCCTACTACATGTATTATTCTGGAAAAGGAAAATGCACAAGCACATATGCATGGCTAAGACTGTAAACAAATGTAATTTTCACAGAAGGTAAAAAGAAAAACAAATGAAAACTTTTCAAATTTTCAAAGTAATTTTCAGAGTATTTGCACTAGACATCAAAGGTGTATCTGACCTGACAGCGACACACAGTGTGTGGCCCAACTTGCCCATAATCACCAGCAGAAACATCAGCATCATCATCATCTTCTTCTTCTGATGTTTCTGACCCTTTAGTGTTACTTTGAAGATCCATCGAATCAAGTTCATCAACACAATCCTTCACAGGATAATCTGGAACTAAAGCTTCAACTTTGGACTTAAGGGAGGAAAACGAAAAGCTTCTGTAACACCCAGTTGTCTGGTCAGGAGGATTGCTATTCATGCATTCAACAGTTATTGGTTGATCTTCACTGGAAGGGACCAGTGCATCAGCTTCCTGAGGCAAAAGCAATGGGACATCTTGCAATGGGGATAGCGAAAAGAAATCCTGTCTTTCAATCTCTTGCCGGGTTTCTTCTGCACTCTTGTTTTCAATGTCTATCTCTCTGCTTCTCCCTAGGTAATGAGGAAGGACCATGTGGTGATGAGGCATCAGTAGTGGAACTGTTTTCTCATTCGGAGCTTTGCTTCTCTAAGAAAAGTGAAGTCTGTCAGAAACTAAAATTTTGAAAAGAAACTTATATTACAAGAGACAAGTTGCAGGAGAAAAACCTTAGCATGGTTCCAACGCTGAACAAAGTGCCTTGCAACATCACGGCAAGGGGGTCCCCAGAGAGCACAATGGACATCATGCCACGGCATGCGTGGATATTTTCCACGATTAAGTTCATCTTTCATAGTGTCCTCCCAAGAATTTGATTCAGATTCTCTAGAAAAACAATATTGTTATAGAAGTATTGGCGCAAGTGTTTCTGAATAGCATTGAAAAAACAACAAGATGTTTGTAAACAGGCAATCTCCAAACCATTCAGAAGAAAACAAGCTACTAGCAGACTTTGTTTATGAACATATTAAAATGGACCAATCATGGGCATCTTTATTTTTATCATATATAGTTTCATCAATATGATGCTAAGATCTAAAGATGCTTCTTCATCATTCTAAGAATAAGGCACAATTAAGTTGATGAGTTTGCAGTTCTGCAGATACATATGGTTTTCATTTCAAATTGTTATTGAGAGATAGAAAATCACCTTGGATTATAATAGTCCTTTCCAGGCCATACAAGAGAAGGACAATCACCAACTCTGTGATCAACAGTGTCATAACGGCCAAAACATAAATCTAATCCTCCAATAAAGCAAATCTGGTAGTCAATAATCACAAGTTTTTCATGGTGTGACCTGTAACAGACTTACTCTCAAAATCAAACTAAAGAAAGTAGTTGACATTCATGCATATAAAATTTATCAATGTAATGCATTTTTTTTTCCAGAATTCCATATTCAATCATGATGACTATGTGACTGTATAATTAACCAACAAAGTTTGTACCATAAATAGATGCCCGTTGAAAAATGGTTGGGGTAGCGCACTACCCTCACATTCTCATGAATGTTCAGGAGCCTTCTCTTACTATACAAACTGTTAATTTTCAAGGCAATAGCAACCTCCTTGTACAGAAGAATGTATATCTGCATAGCCATATGGCATGGAAGTTAAAGCTGTGCAAGTGCAATCATTATACTAGATAGAGCAAATAATAACTTCCAAGGAAAAGAGAGGTTCCACTTTATTGCTCAGCATGTCATGCAGCCATAACAATGAGGAAGAAAGAATTATTTAGGAAGATCACAAGAACTATTTTGGATATGCACCTGAACACCTTGCTTAGCTTTAGATTCTAGCAAAGAATCAAGCCGGGAGGTGGAATGGCTTTGGAAGGGGCGTCTTAGATAAAGTTCAGGGCAAAGCCACCAGCCAGTAATAAATATCTGCAAATAAGTTTTGATCACAGTGTCTTACAACCATTACTCACTCGGATAAGTCAAATGAATTTTATTAGCAGGGAAGAAGTGAACCTCTGATTTGGCGTTCTCTATTGCTGAAGCGATTGCTTCAAATGCTGCCTTCCTATCTACAAACCATTGTGCTTGACTCCCATCACCAGTTAGCCCCCTTGGAGGAGCAAATGAACCAAAGCGATGAGGATGACACCAGCCCTCGAAAGGCCTTAAACCAGCATCATTGATTGCAGCAACCCATTCTTTAACTTTACCAATACTAGTAGTTCTGAACTTTATGCTCTGACTTCCAGAAGAAACCTTTTCACAATTCACTGAGTTGTTAGATTTTCCAACAACAATTAAAAGCAATTATAAACTCGAGCCATATATATACTTTTGCTTGCATAGAATTCAAATAAAAACACAGAGATATAACAGCTCACCTTGAATGAATAACGCAAAGGATTGCGTTCCTTTATCTGATTTGCTAAATATACATGAGATCCATTCGAAGTTGGTAAAACATCAAAGACAATAATGTCTAAGAGTTTTGTGTTGAAAGGATCTTCCAGTAAGGCCAAGAACCCAGGTTTCAAAACAGCCCACACCTGCACTAAGATAACGAATAATGTTACAAGACTATAAACTAAACTCACAAGGTAGCTAATATACATTTGCAGGTGGCTTATTGATCAATGCTTTGATATGATATTTGTTTAAGTGTTCTTACAATAACTTCTTTTAATTGCTAAATTAATCTACCTAATGTGTATTAAACTCAAATTAAGTTTCTGCTAACACAATGAATGAATGATTATTTGCTCATTCAAAAGATATACCTACCTTTCGCCAATTGTTATTACAACAATCAAACAATCTGCATGGACAACATTTTATATTAGCATCAGTCCTGGAGTTGTTTGATAGATGCTTTGCCATCACGTATCCTTCTTTCAACTTTGGACCATATTCCCCTGAAAAAGATAACTTAGAGACCTCCAGAAATTTGCAGACCTGCATTCCAAATATATCCAGTCAAATAGTATAGGCATGAAATATGAATTGCTAGGAGAACAGCAAGAAAACATGCACAAGTAGCACTTCTACAGACTAATTATTGGATTCAATTTTAGTTTGGTCTTGTCTAATCCTAATTTTACCTTGCATGATACTATTTCTATAGATAAGCCACATAACATAAAGAAGTGGCATTGTTCAGAAGCATTCACAAGAAGAACTTCGTCTGTCGGAAACCAAGAACAAGAGATCACATCAACTGGGAAGCAAACAAGCTGAACTAACTTTGAGACATATCTAATCAAATACAATATACAAAGAATAACAAAACAAGATTCCATTGGACTCAGGTGAAGATGACTAATAATGTATGGGATATAGGGGGGGAAGTTACATTACATCTGCAAGGATGCAGAATCCAATAACTTTAGCAATTAACCGAGAGAAGCATCTCATAAATGAAAGTTCTGTGATCACCTCTCCAGAATTCACAATATCCATGTTTCCAAGGAAATGAGTCAGATAATTCTGCATTGCCGCCTTTGCTTTGTCTGAAATGGCCTGCTGCCCTCCTAGTGCTGGGCGGAGAATAGGCAAAGCAGCAATAGAGGGAACATTTCTGCATATCACAAAAATCACTTTCTCAAATTTACAACCTATAATGGTAACAAATGTCAATCTCAGCAAGACCCCATTAATTGATCATAATCAACCACCTGGTTCTAACAGTTTCTTCTTGATGCAAAGGAACAGCGCCATCATCAGGTTCATCAGCATCCTGCATAACTGCTACATGATGATCTGCTATCCCTAAACTGTGGAGCCATTCTTTAACCTTTCAATGAGAAATTAGACAAATAAATCAATCCTAGAACACATTATCTTGCTCTAGACAGTATAAGATAAAAGGGATTTCAAGTCCAGACAAAGTAGTGGAACCTGTTCTTGTTTCTCATGAAACTCCTCAATAACTGCACGTTTCTTCAAAGCAAAATGCAAGTACAGAACTTGAGAAGCTTTTTTCACTAACCGCCACTTAAACTGTAAACCCAAAACACACCCATCAATCAATTACTTCTACATTTACAAGACCAAATGTAAGCATAAACTAGATTGCAAACAATAATCAGGTATTTCAAGAAAAGATTGCTAATGATTAAATAAAAAATATATAGTGCCTGCTTGTACTGTAATTCAATGGTGTAAGAGAGGTGCATAGGGCTAATATCTCCTGTATCGGGTCTCGAAACCGAAACAATTGTAGCTTTGGGAAGTTCATCGAAAATCCAACCCGGTTCAGGAAACTGGCGGAAGGAAAAAGTCTGATGGTGCTGCAGCAATGCAGCTGCATCAGAACCAGTGGTGCCTCCTTCCAAGAGTGGCTGTGTGGCTGTTGACATCCAAAACTCCCTTCCAGACAGTCACCAGGGAGAGCCGTTAGATGGTGGTGTTGGTGGTTAGCATAGAAAGGAAAGAAAGAAAGACTCGTAAAAGGAGGGTGGCACTAGTTTGTTTTATATACCGGTTTTTTAAGGTATTGTGCACCGGTAAAGATAAGAAATGTGGCATTTTCGTGATTTAATTACTGAAGGTGACATGGGATTTTTGTCAAACTTGTGTATATTCATCTAATATAATTATAAGCACATTCTCAGAATAATCAATAATTATACCATTATTAATATTCATTTGATCCAATTCATGAGTAAATGTGAATGTATATAATTATTTGTGTTCACTTGATGTGAATCATGAGTATTATTTGTAATGGAACTTCTGAAGTTGGTTTCATGTACGTGGCAGTTGTTGGATTCTATTGCGTAGAGATTTGTTCATTTCTACAGTCATCGGAAACTTTAAAGCTATCCTATTTAAATTTTGTTCAGTAAGTAACCTATAAAACTTTTAATCTTAGTAATAAAATCAAGTTAAGTAGATGCTACAAATTATACAAATTTAAATGATACAGAACAAGTTGCAGGCATTCCATGACAGCAAAATCAATAATTCAGCATTACAATCTCTAAAGAATAAAATACTGAATTACCCTTAAGACTATATTGTTGGTGGGTATGAATGAACATGCATCAGGGTAATTTAGTAAAGTAGTAGTCAACTCGAACCAAAACTGTGCTAGGCTACGGCATATCCTATGGCAGAATCACGCTCAGAATATCCTCCTTTTGGTGCTTACTGCTCAGAATATGCTAAAAAGAACCCTTTTTTTTTATTTCTTTTTCTTTTTTGACCCGATTGATTTATATCATTAAAAAAAAAAAAAGAAAAAGAAGAAGAGTAACGTAACACTAGCAGTAATGATACCCCTAATATAATACAAGTAAGTCATAACTACTAAGCGTAAGAAAGGTAAGAAAAGCCAAGGATAAAATAAATCCCTCAAGCAAGGATTGCGTGACACTTGGTAAGTGAGCTTGCTGGTTCAGCCAACTCCTATCATGCAACAGTAGATGCTCATTTTTTTGCAAAATGGACTTTTTAGCATCCACTTGAACGCCATTAAAGGATTAAGGGAAAAGGTAGGCCTGCTACCCATTGAGCAACAAAAGAAGATTGCACCATAAAAACCACCTATTATTCATGTCTTTCAAAACAATGCACACACGTGCCCCGCATTTTATACCTTAAACTAAATTCAACGAAATCTGTTTCATTAGCATCTGGCAATTGATGATTCTATATTCGATCCAAGTGGGAAACTGACAAAGACACTTACAATTTTTTGTCGTGTAGGTCTAGATCATGTGGCTCGGAGAGCAACAAACACGACAATAAGCAAGCACTTGCCGTTGTCTAACCTTACTTTAGTTTTTATTCTATGAAATCTTGCTGGATATTTTTTTTTATTAATTTAACTTTAAATACAATATGATTTGACGTTTTCACACTTCAAAATTCATGATCTTTTTATGTTAAAAAAAAAAAAAAAAACTTATATACGCTGTCATTAGTATTTCAGATCAAATCCTCAAACACTGGGAGTATTTGCTTTGAAGAGAATCAACGACCGGTGAAAAATACGCTGACAATTTTGTGTATATATCGACGTTCTTCAGGCGAACTTGTCTTTATTGAGAATGGATGCTACTCCATAATGTAAAAGGGACACTCAAGCATTGCCGCCATGAATTAGAGCATAGAGATCAGAAAGGCATCAACTAATGACACAGAATATTCTGTAAAGGTCCCAACAAAGAAAAGGACTTAAAAATCTTGGCCACAGCTTAAACACTATTCTAATCAATCATACTTCACAGCTTTTTCGCCCCTAATTTGACGTCATTTTTTTTGTGTTGAGTCTGAGATTACAAGTTAGTTCAGTTTTATTTATTTTGAAGAAGTTAATTAAGAAAGTGTAATTTTTTTTAATGTGTTTAATTAGAAAATATATAAAATTAAAAAAAAAATTACACTTTTTTTATTATTTAATCTCTCTATATTAGAGAGAGAGAAAGAGAAAGAGTCAAGAAATGCAATTTCATTAGTTGAAAGAAATTTCTTAAGATATTTTATAATCTAAGGAATCAACTTGAAATACCTTCAAGCTTATTTGCTACTTGATGGGCTTATGTTCTAGTGAATAAATATAATTATAACCCTTATAGATTTTGTTATGAACACCTATATTTAGAAATATACCTCAAGGAATCGCTTCCTTGCGTCTTCAAATCCATACAATTAAGCCTCATAGAGAAAGCGCCATATCAACTCTTCTGTATCATTTGGATTTTGTGCAACATCTAATCGAAACTGCTCTGCCCCTTCTTCAAACCTATTGATAGGAGGAATCAACTCTTCAATCTCCTCAAAACCATCTCAAAATGCTCATCTAAATAGCCATTTCGATTGCCACTTAGTATGCAAAGAAAATTGAAGAAATTAGGATTAGGAAAACTCAAGCAGCCAATTATTGCATCAGGTTTTCCCATAAAGCAAATTTCCAAATAACAAGTATTTGAATACATTTTCCCAATTTTTCTCAGCAGCCAAACTTGAAATAAAGAAAAATAAGTAATCAAGATCAAATGAGTACCTATCAAGAGAGTAAAGTGATAGCCCCTTTTGCCAAAGATCTAAAATTCGATCACCAAACGCACAATCTCATCATTATACACATCAACATTCTTAATAATAAAAAAAAAAAGGGATAAATCACAAGTAAGTGCTTGCAGAACCTACACGCCTTTTGACGAAAATCCAACTCTATTGCCTTATCAAATTCCGCTAAGGATCCTGAAACATCACCCTTAACCACAACAACAAAACATCATATATAGCATCAAACAACTAAAACTGTGAAGTTTCTTAAAATAAATAAATAATCAAACTTTACCTGTCTAAATAGCACTATTCCTCTTCTGATAGGCATTATTGCCTCCTGTTAAGGCATCCCAGATAGCAGAACCGAAGGGAGAAACAATCTTCTTGAAAAAGAAGCTAATGGGTGGTAAATTTTGTGACTTTGTGAGTGAATGGTGGTTTTTGAGCGTAAGTATTGGATGTTGCGAAGTGGTAGGTGAGGAATGATTGGAGGTGAAGGAGGATATGAGGGTGATTGTAGGTTTGAAGTTTTGGGCTCAAACCATTGAAGTTGAACTGTGAATTTAAAACTGAGAAGTGAAGCTGTTGGTTAGTGCAGAGACGAGCGCAAAAAAGGCATAAGCGCGGTATGTGGTTAGGAAAAGTGGCAACGGTCTACAGGCTGCAGTAGAGATTGAGCCCATGAGCGCCAAACAGAATGGGCTTTTTCATGAACCGTGATCACAAGGAAGGGGACGGGCCAGTGGGCAATTGGTTCAATTGTGATGGGGATGGCTTGAGTCCACTTTGATAAATAATTGAAGACACGGTGCTTCAAACTTGGCTGACTTAAGTTCAAGCGTGATGCACTAGCCTGAATATCTAGACTAAATTGGACATAAAAGAATAAAATTTTTTTAAAATTAATAATAATAATCTTTAATTATAAATTTTAATTAGATTGATAATATTTATTTATAAAATTAACTATTAGTTCAAAATTTAAAATTTATAATTATTTAAAATAAATAAAATAATGGATAAAGATTATATTTTTAAGTTAGTGTTATTTTATTTTTAAAATATTTAAATTAATATAAATATCATTTTTCTATTTATACTATATATAAAAGTGATTAATTAAGAATTTTTTTGAAAATAAAAGGGTCTGAAACTTTTTTAAATTAATAATAATAACTTTGAGTTATAAATTTTAATTGGATGAATAATATTTCTTTATATAACTAATTATTATTTCAATTTTAAAATTTTATTATATTTGAAATTTATACTATATTATTTATAAAAGTGATTAATTAGAAAAAAAAATTTCTAGACATAAAAAGGCATAAAACTTTTTTATATTGACCATAATAATTTTAAGTTATAAATTTTAATTAGATGAATAATATTTTTTATAGAATTAATTATTATTTCAATCTTTAAAAATTTATAATTACTTAAAATAACTAGAATAATATATTAGGATATTTATATTTTTATGTTAGTGTTAATTTATTTTCAAATATTTAAAAAGTTAAAAAATATAATTTAAATTTGGGTCTATCAAATAGCTTGTATAATGATATGATGGTTTGCAAAATTTTTTTTAGAAATACCATATACCATAAGACAATATGAAGGACAATAAATTTTTTTATTAAAAATTTTCCTTTCTCCAATTAAAAATGAAAGATTTTTTTTATTTCAAAAAAAAAAATTTACTATACGTCTCTATTTTACTATGATCATTAATAAAACTCAAAGTTTTCACATGAACAATTATATGTAGTATTGTCTAAAAAGACTTGAATATCTATTACAAAAGTTATTATACAGTCTCACAAAATGCAGAAAATATAAAAAAATCTACTAAAAATATAATTTATAAAGAAGTGTTTCTCTCACAAAAATAAAATTTTATTATGCAACTTCTTTTAAATATATTTATAAATAGAAATATTATCATAATATTATTTGATATTATAATTGCTCCAGTGAATATGTGTATTAATGATAAGCAATGGAAATATATTTTTTATTTTTCATATTATTTTATTTAACTTTTTTGTTAATTTTATTTAGCTCTTATTTAGTTTTTAAATTTGATTTTTTCATCATTTTGTCTTAAATTTATTTTTTATTTAATTATTAATAAAAATTATATTTATTAAAAAATTTATTTTATATGTATGCTAGACAATTGTTAATTATTTATAATTTACATTATTCTATTTATTTATATACATATAAAATTTAAAAATAACTAATTTATATATCTAATAATTATTTTAATCACATGCAATGCATGTGCAATAAAAATTAGTAATATAAAATAGATAGATAGAGAGATATAGATAGATATTAAATAAGAATTTACAAAATGTTAAAATAAAAATAATGTGCAATGCGGAAATTAAAAAAAACGAATAATTAGAAATTATTGGATGTTCAATAATCATATGACAAGCCAACCAATAATCCAAGGGGCAGATAAAAGATTGAATCCAAGTCCAACATCACTTGAATCCAATCCCATTAACGTTCCTTCCAAGTGGAAGAAGTGTCTATAAAAATTTAAAACCATAATTCTACTGTTGGTTGTGGTAGGAGTAGAAACACAACCAAAATGTTTTCTTTTTCCTCATCCACAAAGTATGCAAGTTTTTCCCGTCTCCTTAGCCCATGCAGGAATTTTTCTTCTGCATCAGAAATAGTCGCAGACATAGGAGCATCGCAATCCTCTGCACCCTTCTCATCACCCTTGTTATTGCTTCCTCCTAAGTATCCCACACTCAGCAACGACCCGCCCAGAGTGAAGAAAAGCCGGTGAATTTCCGCCTTTTCAACCCCGCAGATAATAAAATCCTTAATCTTTCGAACAGGAGGATGCCCAAGGAGATCTTTAACGCTCTTTGCCTTGGATCTTGCAACGGATGGTTGGCGTATGTAAATCGCAATGACTCTGGAATTTATCTCGCTAATATATTCTCTGACTCTATTTCTACCTACATCATACCACTGCCTTCAGTCGAAATTCCTTCAGTTAAACTGTTCAATCGCGATTCATCTTCCAAGTATCCGTAACCAAATCATTACCTCGTTTACGAGAGGACATCCAAGAAGAGCTACTTTTTGAGCCCAGATGAGCTGAGCGAACTTCTTACCCAAAGATTTGCATTGTCATGATCTCCGGATGAGGATAATTGCATTATGATGATTAACCACGATGCGTTCCGTGATCTCGCCTTCTGCAGAGTTGGAGAAACAGCCTGGACTTTATTAGGGAATCAATTTGAAAACCATTTTGCTGATATTATATATTCCAAGAAACGCCGGTTGTTTTATACGGTTACAGATAGTGGAATTACTGGGATCTCAATGACCCTTCATTGCCAAGAAATACTGTTACCGACTTGGATTTCCCTGAAGACCATCTCGTGGAGCCCCCTAAAGAAGTTGAACAAGTGATGAGGGCTCGACAAGGGTATTTGGTGGAATCACCAAATGGGGATATGTTGTTGATTGTTAGATATTCAGTTGGTGTTGCTGAAAATGGCTCTTTTGTGGTCGTTACACCCGATGAAAATGAGCATGTACCTCGAAGTACCCTATGGTTTAAAGTATTTTTGGTAGATTTTAAGAAGCAGATTGGGGTGCCTCTTGAGTCTATAGGTGATCCTGTGGTGTTTGTTGGTTTCTGTGGGTCATTTTCTGTGTCAGCCAGAGATTATCCGGGGTTGAGGCCTAATTCTATCGACTTTGATGATGGTCCATATCAGTTCTTCTATAGTGGTGAGGGTCATGACATGGGCATTTACCATTTAGAGGATCACAGTGTCTCACACTTATATGACCCGATGGAATTCAAGAAGAGGGTTGAGCCAGCTCCAAGTTTTGTCTACTGCAAGAATTAATGGTTTTTGTTATGTTCTGTTACCATCTCCAGTCCTTGGAGTACAGCTAGCAAAGTGAACAATCTAATTGTGGCTTTTATTTTTATTTGTATTGTTTTTCCTTTATTAGTGAGTTCGATCTCATAATTGTTCACTTGAATTTGGTGCTTCTCAAACAAATTTGTTTTTGCACTATAATCACTTGCATACAAATATTTCTATCTCGAAAATAGGTCCAATTACCCCCACCCCCCAGAGAGAATAAAACTATGAAGTGGATTGATATACTGCCTATGAATGATGCCTTATCATGTTTAAGCTAACTATTGTATTTTTTCTATTTGACTTTAATATTGCCTGATCACCGGTAGACAAATGCATTTGGTTAGTCTCGTTAGTTTAATGATATCTAATCTTATAGTAAATCATTAATTACAGTATAGAGTGATCTAGCACATGTAAATGAAGATGATAAAAGTAGAAGTATTTTCTTTCACTCTATTGTGCATTTGATTACACTGTTTTATTTTTCAAATGAAATTATATGGAGATTCTGTATAAGCATGCAAATAGCAGCTAATGAAATAGGTTTTGTGAATTATGATTCTCCTCTATTTTTTATATTGAGTTTGCAGAAGATATATGCGATTGTGGTGCATGTCTAATCATTCCTTTTATTTTTCTTTGTAAGTTTCAGCTTAATAATAAAAACACGCTAGCGATGATCCTCGGTATCTATTCTGAAATACAAACAGTTACATCGTTGGTCTTGAAATGCAACAAATTAATCTATCAATCTAATTATACATAAAGAAAAAAAAAACATATTTCTTAAACTCAAAAATTCTTAAATTTCACAGGGATGGTAATCCATATGGAACCATATGTCATGAATATTAGTTTTCCAGAAAATATATACAACAATTTTAAAATTGAAAAAAAAATAATGCTTATTAACTCTTGCCTATGGCTAGGGGTGGTACAGTTTTGATCCAGGTTGTAGATTTACAAATTTTTAAATTGAATTAAAATTTTGAAGATTTTAAAATTTGAATATCAATATCATCTTGAATTTTTGGATTAATTTTGTTCGATTTTATGTCAAATTCAAAACTATTTGGTTCATTTATTTAATTCTTTTAGATTATTAAGTTTAGTTCAATATCAATTCAAGCATTTAGCTATTCTAATTTTTTATCACTAATTTTTATACCATTAAAATTAAATTTCTCATTTTGAATCTTTAAAAATAAAATAAAATTTAAACTTTTTACTTCTCTTCATTTGATGACTAAGTAAATAAATAAATAATAATTTAATAAAAAAATAACTATGAGTAGTAGTTATTATTAGTAATAATTACTAATAATATATACTTTTAAATTTAAATTTATCATTTAGGATAAAAATAAACAAGTAAGTTCACACAGAATAACTAATCTACTATAAATTTCTTTTCAGTATTATACCTACAATAGGTGTATGTATATATATATTCATATTTTTTAAGGCTACTAATATATCATTTACATTATAAATTATACAATGTTGTTAATTCAGTGATTAAGATAATTGAGTTTTAAAGTGTTTTTCTAGCAAGATTCAGAGTATGCAATCTTAGAATCAATATTCATTGTGAATTTTTTTTTATTATAAATAGTTCTTAGAATGTGAGGATATCTGATTTAAATGCAAAAAGAAAAAAAAAATACACAATACATTTTGTGATTCAAATTGAAGTATAATTTGGTCTTTTAGACCCTTTCATGAATAATGATTATATCTTTAAAGTCTCGATTAGTCTAATGATTCTTCTTCTTTCTCAAGATACCACAAAGAGAAGTCTAATTCAAGAGAGTTTCCGTGTGTGACACACCATATTATTCTTCGGTATGGATAGGCCGAAATCAAGGTTCCGTGTCAAAAGGGGCAAAAGTAAACCGTGACCCATTAATTCGTTGACTGCAGCGAAAAATTAAAATAAAAACAATTGAAGAATTGGGGAGACCTGCCACTTTCTACCTTATTTGTGGAAAATTGATTAGAAAAAAAGCAAATAAAAAAAATAAATATTATTTTTTATTTATTTTTTTATATTTGGACAAAAAAGAAAAAAAATTTTTTTAATAAAAAAGTATTAAGGATAAAAATATAAATTTATCATAATTTTATTCAATTATTATATTTTCTCTCTATTTAAAAAAATAAAACGAGAAAAATAAAAATTATTTTTTTATTTTTTATCTTCTTTTTATTATCAAATAATGAAAAATTATAATTATTTTTTATTTTTTATTTTTCCCCTCTCTTATTTTAAGTAAAGGTACTCTGACTTCTTGGTTATATTTCTTTTACTTCTGTTTATGTTTTCTGCTCCGACTTTATCCTTTTTGCTTTTGTTTAAGTTTATTTTAGGCTGTCATGTTTGGGGGTGAGGATTTGATTGATTCAATTTAACTTTTGTTAAATTAAATTAGTTAAAATTTTTTTTAATAAATTCTTATAAATATAATAAACTTGGTCTGCTTGGAAACTGTTTGGTTTTCCATAGCAATTTTATTATTATATATAGCTGTATGGGTGTTTTTCAATTGGTGAAGAGCAGAGTTTGGGGAAAACCGGTGGCATTAGATGTTTTTTAATATTATTAGATTTTTAAGATAAAAAAAAAAAAGAATATGATTGGCATTGGTTTTTAGTTACAAAATATTAATATTTCTACAATCATTTTATCTATAATAAATGAATTTATGTATATATGTAATTTATTTTTTTGTAATTATACCAAGTATAACAATAATTTTTTAAATAATAATAGATAGATATTTTTTTAATGTATCACTATATTATTAAAATTAAAAATAAAATTGCATATATTCAGTTGATAGGATAATTATATTTACATTAAATGGAATATTAATATTTATATATTTAGAAAAATAATATAATAATCATTTATTAAATAATAATAAATAGATATTTTATGTATCAATATATTATTAAATATATTTTACAACCAATATTAATAACTTTTTCTAGGTCATAGACCTCATTAATTTTTTGTTAAAAAGCAGAATATTGTGTTAAGCCAAAAAAAAAAAAAGGTTCAAGAAACAATTCACGTGCTTCGCACGTGGCATGTGTTTTTATTGTCTAGCTACAATACAAATATATCTTTTCAATAACAATAATAAAAAAAGGTATGATGGATGAGTTTACGATTCAGAATGTATCAAACTTGACATATCTTAATCAAGCCGTGACATTTATTTTCCTTGCAAAAGGATTTTAATAATATTTAATTATGAAAATAAAAATTTATTTAAATTTAATAAATGTATATTTATATTTTATTTTTATTATTTCATAAGTATTAATTATTTTAATTTTAATTTTTTTTATTTAATTATTATTAAAAATATTAATTAATAAAATATATAAAATTTTATAGCATATTAGAGCATCTCCAATATACTTTTTATTTTAAAGAGTATAAAGAACATATTTGTGGATATTTAAATATAAAGAGTAAAAAATTTTTACAAAGTCCCATAAACGCTTTATATTTTATTATTTATTTTAATTTTATTAAATAAATATTAATATCTTAATTTTTTTCATTTTTTCTTTTTATCTAATAAATATTCAATGTATTTATTTCCCTTTATCTAATAAATATTTAAGAGAAAAAAGAATATTTATCAATAAATTATTATTATTATATATTTTGAAAATTGAAGTATATATTAATTATTATTAAAATAAATAGCCATGAAACTCGCCCTTTACTTTACAATTTAGAGATAAAAAGATTATTAGAATTTTTTTTGTTGCATAACTCTTCATAATAATAAGATTGATTTAAGTAAAGAGTTCTTAGAAAATACTTTTAGAAATGACAACTAAAATTTAACTTGAAGTAATTTTTGTATAATAAAGAGTTTGATATAATAATAATAATAAAAAAAAAATCTGAAGATAACCTTCGTATCCTCTTTTGTCATGTTTCCATTGCCGGCCAAACTGTTAAAAATCTATTGGCCAACACATCAAAATTCCATGGACCATGGCATCCGAATACCAAACGCTAGCATTAACTTCTAATTAACATCACACTGTCTAAAACAAATCTGAATCCAGATACATATATAATTAAATTTAAAATTTAATGAAGTAATTCTTTATAATTATTGGTCATTTAAAAGGAGCTTATAAGCTTTATATATTTGTAATAAATATGCATATTTTTTAAATTCAATTCTGACTGAATTTTAGTATTTTTCTTTTTCAATCTCTCAATTTTCTGGATAAGTCTTATATTATTAAATGAAAGAATGATTGATAAAAACGTATATGGTCCACTTTTGGCCAATATTAACATAAATAGTGGTCATGTTTAGCAACTTGCGAACCGATTCAATAGCTGTGTGCTAAGAGTGAGGGATGGCTGGCGGCTCATAGTTCAAAACCTGAGTCTCTATGATTCCGTATATAAACTCACAAACCCAAAGGCCCTACACAGACTTTGATATGTTAATTTATTTTCTAGTCAAGATATTTCGATGACAGAAATGTTTAACGTGTTGCCTGAAGACTGTGTTTCTGCAATTCTTTCCTTCACATCACCATTACATGTATGTAGATCATCGCTGGTCTCAACCTCATTTCAATCCGCTGCTCACTCTGATCTTGTGTGGGGAAGTTTTCTGCCCTCTGATCATCTTGATATTATCTCAAGCTCCACCACTCCTATCCAATTTTCTTCAAAGAAAGACCTTTTTCTTCATCTCTGCAACCCCATTCTTATCGATGGTGGTCGAAAGGTATATATATTGATCCTTTATCTCATTTTCAGTAGAAGAGTTTAATATATATACCCTTTTCTCATTTTTGTATATATGCTCTGTAAATTATGATAAGCAGAGCTTCAAGTTAGAGAAATCATCTGGCAGGAAATCTTTTATACTATCTGCAAGAGATCTTTCCATAACATGGAGTGATGAACCAATGTATTGGAGCTGGGTTTCTCTACCTGAATCAAGGTTATTAGCTTCATCTGGTTTCCATTTCGTTTACTTTCCGTTCTCAGTTATTTGAGATTAATAATTCTAACTATTGGGTTACTAAATTAGTAGCTTAAATTCTTTTCAAATATGGATTTCCGAACAAATATTAATTAATTGTTGTGTTTGTAGGTTTAGTGAGGTGGCTGTGCTAAGAACAATGTCTTGGCTGGAAATACAGGGCAAGATTAAGACTAAAGTGCTATCACCAAACACTACATATGGAGCATATCTTATATTGAAAATTTCTGATCATTCATATGGGCTCGATTCAATACCATCTGAGGTATCAGTTCAAGTAGGGAATCAACTGTCTAACACCGCAACAGCATGTTTACGCCACGGACGAGACAGCAAGAAACAGCAACTGGAGCGTCTATTGTTCGGTAATCGAATGCAGATGTTACTTTCCAGGGTGATGGAAGGAGACGCACGAGTCCCGAGTGAAAGAGATGATGGGTGGATGGAGATAGAGCTAGGAGAGTTCTTTAATGGTGGAACTGATGACGGAGAAGGGGAACTAGTGAAGATGAGCTTCAAGGAAGTGAAGGGTCAACATTTGAAAGGAGGGCTTATTATTGAAGGCATCGAAGTTAGGCCTAAACAGTAACGAAGACCAAAAAAGAGGAGTTATTATGAGTGGCTTTCATGAGATGCTGGTTTAGGAATGGATACCACTTCTAATGGAGAAAAGAGGATAGAATCTTTCCAAAAGTAAAAATTGAACCCTTCTGGTGGAAGATACAATAGCATGACTTTCCCTATTGCTATGTAGATGAAATTAATGTCATATTGTACAGTAAGGGGTTTTCATTCTGTTGTGCATGTGTTTCTTCCTTTGATCACCACATTCATCTCTTCCCCTTATCTCATTTCTATCACTCATTTCATTTATATCATCGTCATATTCCTTCTTATAATCTACTAGATGAAACTCGCGCGTTGCAGCGGGAAGAGATATTAAACATTGATACAGCAGTTAACATTACTATTGATATAGCAATTGTACATATTGGTGGTAATAAAGCACAACATTAAAAATAGAATGACATAAAAGGGATAGCAAGATACTAAAATGGGTATTAATTATTTGGACAATGTTAGCAGTTCTATTTGGCTGCTCCTCTTTCGATAATAACACGGAATAGCTCCTTAATTTTTTGTTCAGCATGCTGGAAACTTTTGGAATATCTTCTTTAAATACATTATATGTTTTATTGGGATCATCAGAAAAGGAAGTTGCCAAGTCTTCTCTTTCATAATCACCATCATGATCCCCTGCATACTGAACTTGTTCCGTGAAGACTGCTGCAATGGCTCGGTTAGCACTTTGCATCTCCTTAGACAGGTGGTACATCTCTCTGCCAATGCTCGATATGACCGATATGAATCCTCCACATGGCCTATAAGCTCCGGTCTCTTTTTATAGCACATCTCAACTCTTTAAGCAAAAGAGCTCCCATCATTTTCTATTATATTCAACATATTGGTAATCTCTTCGTCCATATTTGCAATCTCACAAATTCATGTCAAATGCTTGCTGGAAAGAATGATAAGGTTTTCAACTTTGCATAGTATAATAATCTAATCCATTTTAAACTATTGTTCTTTTAATGACCTCTCATTTTGCTGTCATTTTTTGCTTTTTATGGATAAGTTTCAAAAATGATCTAAACCTTTATTATATAAGTCTTCATTTCATTGCTTTTTTATGGATAAGTTTCAAGAATGAACATGGTAAAGAACAGAGAAAAATGGAAATAATGTTGGTTTTCCCTACCACGAATATGCATTGCTGGCTGCTCTCAGCAGCATTCTATGTTTCTTGATCTTAAAATACAAAATGCATTCAGCCTATTAGAGAAAAGCAATTGTTGATGATAATGGTCAAGCTTTCAACATGCAAAGTCAAGAACAAAAAATAAAAAAAAAAAACAAAAAGGTTCTGGTGCAGCAAACACAGGTCTGTTTTGCCTAAATACCCTCCCTCTCGTCTGATCACAGTCAATTAAGATAGTGAACATATATGTAATAATGTAGACTTACTCAAGAGTGGGTCTCTCCTTTGAGCTGTAAATGGTACAAAGAAAAACAAAAGAACCATTCAGTAATCTTAATTTTTAATTACCATAACTTAAAACTTGCAAAATAAGTATTTTTTAGTAATCTTTATATTTTATTTATTTATTTTCTATTATCTTTTACACAATAAAATTAATATTTTTCTCATTCCTACTATAATATTTTTAAAAATCTTGGAAAAATATTAAACATAGTGTCGTGTCCATATTTATTTTATACTACTTAGCATAAATAATAGAAAAAGTATGTAACTGAAAAGTAAAGCTATGACATATTAACAACTATTCAAATTAGTAAAACAATTAAAAAAGAGAGGAGAAAATCAAACCTAGTGATAAACTTGCAAAGAATTTCATCCTCGACAAGCATTTGGAACAAATATAGAGACTGGCGAACGGGAAAAAGAAGAAAAAAAAAAAGAAAAAAATCCTGGTATGAGATTATTAATAAAATCTAGAAACCACTCAAGTAATGAACAATCTACAATTCTCAAACAATAACACTCAAAACGAATTCAAATATGAAATGAAGGAAGTATGCCATAGCTTCCCAGCTCAAGCAAGCAATATATCAGAGTGCTTGAAGCGTTTTGCTAATACATTCTAGGCCAACTTTAGCTCCCAAAGTTGAATTAGTATGCACACCAATTTGGGAAGTGGAGACGTGACACATAACCTATTCACTATTTTATATATATATATTATGTTGATTCCTTAGGCTTCATCTCACAGTACCAACCTTGGCATTTTGGAAGGCAAGCATCCTCACAAAATTCAAAATTTTTATGTATATATTTTTAATTAATTAAGACTGTCCAAAAAAATTTACTCATCTTATAAATGAGATGGATTTTCTAAATTTTATTAATTGAAAAGTTAAATGATTGAGAATAATATATTTACTCTTATCCATAATTTTTTTGAATATTTTATTTAAATCCCTAAATATTTAATTGTTTAAAATTAAGTGCTCAAATTTTAAGTAAAATATGCATTGAATACTTTTTTATGGCAACTAAAATTCATACATCCATAAGAATTTGTATCATGGATAATTTGAAAACATTTATTTTTTATGATTAAAATCATTTGAAGCTACATAAAAATTTATATTTTAATACTGCTAAAATTTTCAAACTTATTAAGAAATTAAACTTTCATAAAAAATAGTTTATTTTCTTAGTAAATTTTAAATTAATTTAATGAATTTTTCTAAATTTTATTTCTACAAAAAAGAAAAAAATTCTCACCTTCCAAAAATGTGAATCTCATGTTCACCACTGTGAATACCAAGTTCTTTCGCTTACTATTACGTTCAGATTCGATGGGTCTTGTTTAATTTAACATCTTCAGTGTTAGATGCCACTAAGAGTAAGTTGTTTTACCTAACAGCTCTATAAGAGTTAGGTGTTTTACCTAACAGCTCCATTATAGTTGCTTAAAATATCAATCAACTGCTGACCCATCAGCTCTATTTTGGAGTTAAATTTTCTTTCCAATTGTTTTGACAACATTGAATTGCCTCTGTCATACTAAGAAAATTACAGACCTTTTGCCACATCAAACACAACTGTAAGCCTAACATAAACAAAACAACTGGCATAAGATATCTTCTTATCCAAATTAAGCAACATTCACAAAATTGGTTAGCATAAACTGAAGCAGTTACTTAGACCCACCTCAGCAATTAACATTAATTCCTCTTGCCAAAAAAAACATGGACTGAAAAATCTATCTTTCCTGGCCACATTTCCTAGATAAGGAAATATACACCAAAAAAGGAAAAATAAGAGTATTTTCAAGCTTCTACTGTCATTGAACACTACTAAAAGTAGGCCAAATGTGCAACCACTATCTTCTGTCTATAGGAAAAAAATAAAATAAAATCAAAGATAAATCAAAGACAATTCCAAATGAAGTATTAAATTTCAACCAAAAGAACCAACCTTATCACTCTTTATTCATGGGTTTCTCATTATGCAAGCATATCAAATTTTACTCCTAGTCTCATAGGAATCATATTTTTTTTAATAATATTTCAAAGTTCATAATGTCCTCTAATATAACTATTTTTAAATATCTATCTTCAGCATGTCTTCCTCAATAAACGATTAAAGATGATGGTATTCTATGTCATAACACATATTCACATAACACATACTTTTGTTAATAATTAACTATGTCATACTATACATAAATAAATTAATTATGCCACATATATATTTTGCAAAGATATAAAATTACTTCTTAGAAATCCTTTGCCTTAATTAATTTAGTTTCAACTGATAAGACAAATTCCCTAGAAAATATCAAAAGATCATTATCATCATATTATCTGCTATACTATATTGTATGTTATAAATTTTGAGATTATAATACAATTAATATATATATATATATATATATATATATATACAGCACCGGAAAAGATCTCTTGATTCCTCGCGGCCGGGCGGGCTTGGAAGCAAGCTACCTGTCGCCTACCCCCTTTAAAAACCAGAGAAATTGATCGTTTTCACTCAACTTCCATTCTTTGACCTTTGTATGGTGTAAGAACCAAGGAAAAGAACATAAGAATTACTAGTCTTATAATTGAGTTAGACTGAAATAAAGGTTTGATTTCTTCAAGCGATCGTGCGATATATATATATATATATATATATATATATATATATATATAAGTGTGAGCTAGTAACTTAAGAATTTTTTTTTCAATTAAAAATTTTTTATACTTTGTAAACAGATGCTAGTTTATGAGTATTTTTCAAACCAATTAATTTCTTTTTTATTATATTAATTATTCTTCAATACTTATTATTTAAATGTTTCGTTTATTTATAGTATATGTTATAGTATGAGCTGTTTTATTGCTTCAAAAGATGTCAAATAAATTATAAGTGGAATCTATTTATTTAATTATTTTGAATGACAAACAAAAAAACAAAATTCAATTATTTATAAACAAAAATTAAGAAAAATAATCCACGTGCATGGTCACACTTTATAATTTTCTTCTGAACTTTTTATAATATTGGTCAAATAAACTTGAAACAATTATATAAAGAACCTACATCTTGAGAAAAGTTCAGTTCATCTCTCAAGTATTTAATGTTTTCTCTTCTTTATCACCATAATACTTAGCTTTAATTATCCCCATATATGGAACTTATTTAATTTAATTAGATTTAATATTATATTATGCAAATCTTATTATTCTATTTTTATGAATATAAGGAAATTTAATTTTAAAACTAATTAAAGTTATCATTATCATAAATAAAATATAACAATTATGCATACGAAAAACAACAACCATATATAAAACTAATTAAATATATTAACTAACATAAAATAAATTTTAAGTTATCTTAAAAATAGAGATCATAATTTTTTTCTTGTCTTTATATTTGTTTTTTTACTGATTTTTTCTTTCAAAAATCACATATAACTAGTAATAGTGGTGAGATAAACAAAAACAAAGACTAAAAAAGAAATAAAAGCCCTGATTTATGAGTAGGGCTAAGTTTGAGTTGGTTCAGTATGAGATTTTGAAAAACTCTAAAATCAGGCAGAAATTCCAGTTTTTCAAAGTAAGAAGGGTTGTAATCGCATCGAAATTTCTCAAAAATCAAAGTCAAATTGGACCGTAAATTTGATTTTATTCAATCTGGTTATTTAGTTCGATTTGGTTTTTTATTTTGTATTCAATTTGGTTCAATTTCGGTTTGATCTTAAATTTAAATATTTTTTTGAAATTTCATAATTATAATTATTTTAATTCATTTTATACATTTAAACTACCCTTTTAAATATTATAAAATATATTATAGCATAAAATTATTTATCTTAGATACATAAAATTAGTAAAAAAATAACTTTTATAATTTTAAAAAATTATTAAATAATATTCAAGTATACAAATATATAATATATTTATAATATTTAATTTTTTATATTTTTATTTAAATATATAACATATACATGTATATATAATCCTATAATTAATATATATATACACACACAATTCTTTGGTTAAGTTCAATTTAGTTTTGATGCGGTTTCAATTTGGTTCTCGGTATAATTTTTAAAGAAGAATTAAAACCAAACTAATTTTAAATAAATATCAGTCTAGTTTCGATTCAATTTTAATTTTTCTTCTATATTTATCGATTCAATACTTATTTTAATTAAATTTTTAGTTCGATTGAGAGAACTCATAGAATCATTCTCAACCCTATTTTCGAGTGAAAATGGAATCATTGGCTTCAATTATTGGAGCCAAAAGGTTCTGCCATTCACATAGATGCAACTGTGTAACACAATAATCATGTATATTTGATTATACTAAATACGGAGAAATGAAATTCTATTTTAAAATAAAATAAGTATTTTAGGGTTTCATATTTTTATTTAATGTATCTATATAATATGAACAATAATGAGATATTTTAAATTAATATGATATGAATAATGGAATATTTTAAATTAATATAATATTTTATTTAGTACATCTATATAATATGAAGTATAATGAGATATTTTAAATTTTTAAAATCTTATTCTTAAATTTTTAATATAAATTATATGCCAAATACAAAAATAAAATTAAAATATTATTCTATTTTCGTTTTTTAACATATCAAACATGCTTTCCTATAACACAACAATTATAGACTACCGTCTGTATTCCATCATGTCACTGTGAATGATGCCACATTATTTTATTTGTTTAAATAATTGGTTTAATTTTTGCATTTTAAAAATGATAGTTCATCATTATAAATGATTTTTTAATGCATTAATTATAATGACTTTTTAGTATTTTTTGACTCTCATATGATAAAAATTTATAAAATAAAAAATATTTTCTTAAAACACTCTAAAGTGGAATATAATATCAAAATAAGAAAGATTTTCTCAAACACTCTAAAGTTTTTTTTTTTTTTTCACCCCAAAATGGTGAGACCCTGAAGCAGCGAATATGGATGTGCTCATGTATTGACTTTATGTTGTCATATTAACAAGGAAAAAAAAAATTAATGAGAATGTCATCATCATGACAAGGATAAATTCTCTCTTCTCAAAAAAAAAAAAAAAAAAAAGATATAGTCTCTACTATATATATCAGAATCCCTCATTTCCTAGTTTTGCATGGCAATAATATAATATAAAACTAAAAAGAAAAAAAAATGAGCTAGGTGAACATTGTGACTCAGTTGTCTCTCCAGTGGTGTGATTATGTAGATATAGTTCTCTCCATGGATTACTGTTCATCCAAAAAGGAGCTGTTCTTCAGGTTATGTAACCCTCATTTGATTGATGAGGGAAGAAAGGTAATGTATGTATATGATATATTAATCACACACCTCAGCTTTTTTTTTTTTTTTTTCCCTTAATCACAATAGTTATAATTAGGTATATTTTTTTCATTATCATCACCATCAAAATTAAGATGTTTTGTTTAGTTGATTAATAAGGTACGTATAAGTTCAAACTTCAAGCTCAAGATAATAATCAATAACAGTTAATAGAATTATTATATACTCAATTTATATTTCTCTTATTCAATTAAAAAAAATAGGAAAACATTATAATACATATGAAATTTTGTTTTATATTTAAAAGTGTTTTTGGGTTATGTATTCATTGCAATAGTATTTTGTTTTTATTTTTATTTTTTACTCATTTAGAATATAAATTTTTGGATAATGATAATATATGTGCTTTGATTGCCTCAAAGTTGCTATATTTGCATGAAATCTGGATATGTGATAAATTGATAATTAAGATGTGTCTACCGCTTTATTTATTTTTAAATTGGTTAAGAAAGTATTTAAAAAAAATTGGTTAAGAAAGTATTTAAAAAAAATTGGTTAAGAAAGTATAATTTTAAGTATATTTAACTGAAAGGAAGTGTAAGGTCAAAAAAATTTACTATCTTTTAATTATTTAATTTCCTCAATAATGAGAAAAAATATATTAAAATGAGAGTCAGTAAAATGTAATTTCTTTAGAAGAAAAAGAGAAATTAACTAAACTATTTTATAATTATTTATTTAAGTAAATACATTCAATATGATAATAATATTTACATTAATAAATTAAAGATAATATAGTATTTTATTATATATTTTTTTAAAATTAGCAAACGGAAGTATAAAGTTGATATACTTTTTAAAGAAAATATATGCAAATCAAATAATTAAAACCCTACATCTTAAAAGATAACTTTTTAAAATTACAATTTCTTAAAAGGTTATTTTCTTAGAAGTAAATCTCTTTAAATCAGACCAGGCCTACATATGCAAAAACATTTTATTTCGATCTTTTGAGAATGTTTAAGATCGATCTAAAGTTAAATAGAAAACAGTACCATAAAATATAGCAAAACTTTGTAATTATATTTTTCATGAAAAAGGGAAAATATGAAAATGGAATGAGATTTTCTCATTATACCATTCTATTTTTCCTGAACCAAACAGAAAGAAAAAGTACATAATTTTATGGCTGTTGGTAAGACTGCTCATGGATATACAGGCAGTGGAACAAATATGAATTATTCTATAATATAATTCATATTTGCTCCATTGACTGTAAATGCATCAGACGTCTTAAATGCTGCCATATAGTTTCTATAATATAACAAAAAACATAGTCATTATTTTAGTATTTTGTCTGCCCACATTCTTGATTTCCGTCCAATTACAATATCATATCTTCTAATCATGTTTGATTATATTAAAAAAATACAAATAAATTTTATTCCTAAGATAAATATTTTAATATTTTTATTTAATATATTTTAACATACAAAAAAAAAATACAATTTACATGTTAATAAAATTTCATAATTAGCTCTATGGATAATAAATTTTATGTTTTACAATTAAATAAATCAATTTAGGTAATGAAATTCTAAAAATAGTGGATGATCTTAATTTTCTTAAATCTCATTTTTAAATTTTTTAATTAAAATTGATATACTAAATATAAAACTAGAATGAAATTCTAGTTATCTATCTTCATTTATCTAAAAATAACTATTTTTTTACCCGTTGTTTTGAATGAGGTATAATAAGTGAGAAAAGAAAAGAAAAATATAAAATAAGAAAGGATTACAACTTTTCATTGATTGGGAATAAAATGAAAATAAATGAGGAAGAAAAATAATTTTTATTTTTCTTTTTTATTTTCTCCTAAAATGGAGAAAAAATATGGTGATAAAGGAAATTATGATAAGTTTATATTTTTTTTCCTTGATATTTTTCTATTGAAGGAGAGAAACTCTTTTTTCTTCTTTATCAAAACATGATGAAAAGGAAAAATGCATGAAAAAAATAAAATTTATTTTATTTATTTATTTATTTTCTTCTTTACATAATTTTTCATAAATAGGGTTATTGTTTTAAGACAATTGTTGATATATTTTATTAATGACGAGCCTTTTTTCTATTTATTTTCTTTAATAGAGTGAGTTATTTCATTATATTTTATTAGCTTTATTATTATGTTATTTTTTTTAGAGCTTTTACTTTAAATTTATTACTTTGCTTCTCTTGATGAAAAATTTTATTTTTTTTTCTAAGTTTTTGTGATTTGAAATCAATTATTTAGTAATGTGTGATGATATATTATTAGATATTATTTTTCGAATATATTATAGTGTATTATATACATTTCAGTTTATATTGCATTATAACATTATATCTGGTGGAAATTTCTATAATTGATAAAAATATAAAGTTATTAAAAGAGATTTTTAGTAAAAATAGAATAATAATTTTAGAGTTGAGCCAATATGTCCTTATTGGTAATGTTAAAGATCTATTTTATATTAATACTCTGGACTATAATATAATTTTATTTTATAGATCTCGTATTGCTATTTATGATAAAAATATTCTTTATTATTTAAAATGAAAATAAAATGTCTATTTTATTTATCTTTATTCCAAACGTGACCTTCAATTAATGTTTCCTCTATGATCGATCTCACTAGACAAATCAATAGGGAAAGAAACGTGACATGTTGAGTTCAAGGGAGCTTTCAATAGCTTGGTTAGGTAATCCTCTCTGTCAGTTATGGAAACCCCGTCTGCAGTCAAGATCATTGGCCATAAAATTGTACTT
>CATIWR010150539.1:0-10304 GCA_949677035.1 Omphalea diandra
ATCTTGGTCTAATCTTGTTGACCAATCGTAATGTTTCTTTAGTTTTCCTATTTAGTTTAGGATTGCTTTTTCCTTATTACATTAGGAAATATTGAATTCTATTAGGGAATGTAAACCAAATCCTAATTGGTTTTGGATTAAACATTGTAAGGCTATAAATAGCCCTCACATTCTGCTAATAGGGATTCAATCAATCAATATTGTTTTTGTTAGCAATTTTGTTTATGAGATTAAATTCTCTTATTGAGTTCTTGAGTGGACTTGGTGAGATTTTTGAGTGAAGGCTTAATAATTTCACAAACTTGTTAATTCTGATCTTAAATTGGCTTGGTTAATTTAAGGTTAGAGTTAACACAACTTTGAATCTTTATAACTTAGGTTGCTAGAAATAAGTTTTCTAGAGGTCTAGTTGGGATTTGAAGATCAAAACTCCAATACTTGGTTTGATAGATTTTGGGCAACTATTCTTTAGCATACGGGTAAGGATCAATCCAACCTTGTTTGTATCAGTAAACTGCTTAATGAAAAAAAGATGAACTTCATTAAGAAAGAGCTAGGGATGCTTGATGGAAGCTCCCTAGGGTTAAAATTAGATATAACTTATTGTTCCTTATTGCATTTATCACTGAATGATTGAATGGTATATTTTGATATTTGTGGATGTTGATTATTTTGGATGTGTTAATTCTTTAAGCAGTTGAGCTATTTTATGCCAATTTGCTATAATTAATCATCATTACATTGAGTGTATCACAACTAGGAAAACCAAATCTTATTTTTTCTTTATATTTTTTTAGCCTCATAATTTACTGTTGCTATGATCAAATCATCATCGTTATTTATAGGCACTCATCATTTTTTGTCAAACTTTTAATTCACAATTGTTATTCTTATTCGCCACCACAAATTTTTCAAAAATTCAAATTCTTTAATTGTTGACTCTATTTTTTAAGGAATTCTTAACCACTACTCATAATTTTTGTAATTTGCAGTCATGACCTGAGGTTCACAATCACGAATTTGAGTAACCATCGAGCATAGATTGATTAGACTGTCAATTGATGCCAACCCCTCATTTAATGCAATTTTTACTGTTTGTTATCGTTTTCCATAAGGTTTTTGCCTATTTAAGCCATCATAACACCCCTCCATTCTACTTTTAACTTCTCCATTCATTTATAACTTTTTTTCTTTCTTAAAATCTTTCAAACTCCCTCAACTTCCCTAAATGGCACCTAAGAAACTTTCAAGAGCAGAGAAAGGAAAGGGCATTGCCCAACCTTTTAACCTTCTTACCCTTCACTTAATGAAGGGAATAACCAAAGTAGAGAAAGATTGATACAAAACCAACTCCAACAAAATAATCCAACCTAATAAAATTCCCTCTACCTTTCTCCTTGAGTCCCTTGGAATCAAGGATGAAATTCATGATTTCCTATTGAACTTAGGATGGAATAAGTTTATCTCCAAAGATGAACCTGGATATGAGGAAGTTAGGAAGGAGTTCATGTGTATGGTCACCTTGAGTAGGAGAGCCGAATCAAAAGCAAGTTCGTATAGGTTAGTTTTTTAGGCTTTTGGGGACCCTTACCTTATTACTTTTGAACAACTCTCTAACCTCTTCAAACTTCAAGTGGGATATGATATTCCTTTCATCATCTCTGCACTTGATATCATTTACTCTGAATTTTAGTTTTGAGATATCCATTAAAACAAAACATGACCCAAAAACATCTTTGGCTAAATATATTTACACCCTGCCAAATTGGCTTCTTCACTGTATTATCACCTTTTCAATAAATGCTATAGGTGATGGGAATGAAAAGGTCTCCTAAAATGACCTGGGTTGGACTAGGATGGTTAATCGTAAGTCTAGAACCTCTTTTGATCTTGACAAAGGAGATTGATCATCACTAATATTTTAAATAAGTGTTGATTTTGCAGAAATAGATAAATCTCTCAAGAAAAGTTGGAAGGAGTTATTAAACTCCAAGGTAACATGTAAATCGTGACTGCAATCTAGGATTCGCGACCGCGACTCATGTTAAAACATGCTGAAAATTAGGCAGGAGAAATCGCAGAGCCATTGTTGACCGTGATTCATTCAAAAGAACGAGTCTAAAAATTTCAGACGAATTCGTAGTGTGTGTCATGCTTTAGTCGCAATCGTGAATTTTGTAGTAACTCAAGATGGTAGCAATTCAATAACCAACGTATGACAAATGTCCCAGGTGACCGTTGGAAAACAAAAATTGCGAAGGCTATGTGTTGGTAGCTACCACAATTCGTGAAGTGGAGAATGCAAGTTCTGACAGACGAATTCGCATCTTTAGTCACGTCCGGTACAAACTAATTCGCAACTGCTATTTTTATGAGCAAATGAAAGGCAAAAACTATATTTTCCTAGTGAACTAATGAAAAGCTACCGCGTGTACTAGCCATTAGACACAAATGAAATTTTTTGTCACAATTTTTAGCTCCCGTATGGAAATTCGAAATTCGCAACCGCGAAAGAGTAGTAGCAATCACGAATGAAGCCTGTCAAACATTTAATGCAAAATCTATCTAACACACTTTGAAGATTTTGTACCAATTTTATTGTAATGTCTCTTTGGTGGGTAGAGGCTATAAATACCTCACCAAACAGATGTAAATGCAAGTGAATTCATTAATTTGTAACCCAAACTCTTACAGTTTTGCTACTCATTTATTTCTTTTCTTTTAGTGATTATTTGGTGTGAGCATAAACACCATTTGTAAAGGTTGTAGTGTTAGCCTGTTAAAACATTATAGAGAGGTTATTGTGTCAGCCTGAAAAACACAAGTGTAAAGGTTGTTGTGTGAGCCTCTAAAACATAAGTGTAAAGGTTATTATGTGAGCCTTTGAAAACACAAGTGTAAAAGTTTGGTGTGAGCTTGAAAACACCATTGATAGTTAGTGGAATACCTAATTACTGAGAATTGGGGAGTGGAGGTAGGGTCGATTATACCAAAACCACTATAAATCATATGTCCTTCAATCTTCTTCTACCTTTCTATTTTAATTTTTATACACCAATTCAACCCCCTTCTTAGTGCTAAGGGCCAATAACCTAGCATTTCTATTTTATCTAACAAAAAACAAGCCCATCCAAACTGGTTGATACCTTATGGATCAATTGATTCACATGTGTATGAAGCTTAAGAGCCAAATTTTCCTACCCTCTCATTTCACAACCATCTATTGCTTTATGAGAGCCCTTAATGAGGAAAATGAGAAATTCCCCACAAAGAAATACTTGCCATCCCACAACATTCTTGATTTAACCTCCTTATAAATTCCAAAGCTATACATCCAGACACTTATATATACACCTTAGGATCTATTGGGGCTAAAAAACATGAGACTACCGAAGCCTCAAAGAGGAAGAGGCTTGTGCTAGAGGAGGGTCCATTACCAATCCCACCTCCCAAGTCCAAACCAAAGCCTAAGTCCTCTGCCATATTTCTCTCTCTCCTCAATTAACAACAAATTGGACAAGGTAATGCGTATGATTAAGAAGAGATTTTTTCCTCTTTCTTGCCTCCACAGTGACTCAGTAGACCTTCAAAAGAAGGTGGGTGCAACACCATGCCACCTTCTAGACTTTGAGGATTGAAAGGATACTCTCAAAAAGGAAGAAGACTAAAAGGTGGAAGAAGGGGATGAAACATAGGGTGAAGGAGTAGATGAAGAAGTTAGAAATTCTGGTGATGATGATAGCTCTCCAATTTTCTTATTTTCTTAAGCTTGTAATCTCTTATTGTTTATTTTCTTTGTTATATTTATCTTTAGCCCTAAGTTTGTGATCCCACATCTTTATGTTTTTTGTTTATCTATATTAATAAAATGTAAAGCATATGTTCCTATGTTTGTTCTTGAAATATGATTGCTCTTTATTTATATCAATTTATACTTATCCCTTTTTGAATCACCTTATATTCTCTTTTTTTGATCTTGACAAAGAGGGTGAAAAATAGTGAAAAGAAATTGCATGACATAATTATGGGGGAGCATAATTTGAGGGGGAACAATCTCAATTTAGTTATTTACATTTCAAATTTAAATTAGTATTTTACCAAGTTTAATTTGTTAAACTAAGTTAGCCATCTCAACTTCACACTAATGCAACTCTTTATCATTTGCAAAATCAATCTATGTTATCAAAATCAAAACGAGGGAGATTATTGGACTAGGTTGGACAAACCTAAGTCAAAGCTATCTTTTGATCTTGACAATGTAGATTGGTACATTCAAACATCATTTTTAAGTGTTGATTTTGCACTTTTTAAGATAGGTATGCATAGAAGTTGGATGGAAGTTCTCAAGCATTATGAAAGACATCCTAATTCATGGCCAAGAACTTTTAATTCATGATCACAACATTGCAAGAAGAATGGATGACTTTGGTCCAAATGAATTCATAGAAGAAATCATTGCCACGACATAAGCAAAAAAATAATGAAAACTAAATAGTTGAATTCACAGTACACTTCGCGTTAGGACTTGTGACCATGAAATTTGGAGTTCCTTGGAGGGAATCGAGTCTGTAACTAGAGCTTGCCAAGTGTCTAAGATAATCATTAACATATCAAAATTTGTGAGGGTGAAATAGCCTTCGAGATCGTGATCTACTGAGGAAATTTCTCCTTATCAAACAGGTGGATTCACGATGCCAGTCACATCCAAGAAGAAATTAGATCACGATTGTGAATTTTAGTTGGTTGTAAGAATGCAACAATTATTTTTCTTAGAAGATTAATGATAACATGGCACGTGGACTAGTTATTAGATACAAACAAGGTTCTCTACTGCTATTTCAGCTCTTTTAGCACAAGATGTGAAATCACGATAATGATTTATCAGTCACGACTGTGAATGTTGTCTGATAGGCATTTAATGCAAGATTTGCCAAACACAAATTCAAGATTTAGACATAGTTTATTTGTAACATCTCTTTGATGGTTATGAACCATAAATACTCCACTAAACAGACATGAATGCAAGATAATAACATTGAATATAGTCGAACTCTTACAATTTTGTTTCTTGACCATTAATTGGTTGTATATGAGTTGATATTATTGGGTGTGAGCATTAAACACCATTGTTATTAGGTTTGAGAGTTAGCCTAGTTGAAAAACTTTTGTAATAGGTTAAGTATGAGCCTTTGGGAAAACACTAGGGAAGTTTTTTCTGTGAGCCTTAAAACACAAGTTATTAAGTTGTGTGTGAGCCATAAAACACAAAGGGTAAAAGTTTGGTGTGAGCTTGGAAACACCATTTAGTGTTAGTAGAACACCCAATTGTAAGAAATTGAGGAGTGGATATATGGTTCATTAACACTTGAACCATTATAAAAGATTGTGTGTTTATTTTTTCTCATACTTCTTCTATTTCTATATTCTTCACAGTCCCTCCAAATTTTTAAATTCCTCACCAATTCAGCCCCCTCTTCTTAGGGGTCAAGGGCCAACCATAACTTTACCATAGTTCTTGAGTTGTTTTATCTAAAGAACTTGGGTGCAACAATAACTCGCTGCCATATATTCCACTTTGGCAGTAGACAATACAGCCTAAACTTGCTTCTTATTAAACTAAAAAACATGACATTCACCGATAAATAGGCAAGTTTTTGGAAGTGCTCTTTGTATCAAGCAAACTACCTGAATAATTTGCATATAAATGTCTATGAATGCTAAAAGATGAGTTTATAGGATACTAAAGTCCTAAATGCTCAGTGCCATGCAAGTATTTCAAAATTTTGTTGTTTATAGGATACTAAAGTCCTAAATGCTTAGTGCCATGCAAGTATTTCAAAATTTTATTGATCATATGCAAATGAGACTCTTTAGGACAAGATTGAAATATTGCATACAAACACATATTATACATGATATAAGGTCTTAAGGTAGTAAGATAGAGAAGAGAATTAATCATACCTCTATACTTTTTCTCATCTATAGGCTTACTTAATTCATCTTTGTTAAGTTTAGTTGATGAGCTCATTTGTGTCTTAGATACCTTGATACATCCATTCCAACTTTCTTGAGTAATTCCTTATGTACTTGGATTGATTGATGAAGATGCCTTTTTTACATTGTTTGATTTATAGACCAAGGAAAAACTTGAGCTCTCCCATCATGGTCATCTCAAATTCCTTAGTAATATATTTAGTAAAATCCTTATAAAAAGATTCATTAGTTGAACCAAAGATAATATGATCAACATAAATTTGAATAATAAGTGTATTATTGTTATACTTTTTCATAAACAAATTCAACCTTGCTCTTTTCAAAATCATTTTTTAAAAGAAATGAACTAAGCCTTCCATACCATGCTGTAGGAGCCTGTTTCAATCATATAAGGCCTTAGTTAGTTTGAAAACATGGTTTGGTAAATCATGAGACTCAAAACCTATAGGTTATTCAACATAAACTTGCTCCTTAATAAAACCATTTTAAAAAAAAAAATGCACTTTTAACATCCATTTGAAAATTTTAAAATTTATGTGACATGAATATGTAAGAAGAACCCTAATTGTCTCTAATCTTGAAATGAAAGCAAATGTTTCATCATAATCAATCCCTTCCTCTTGGTTGTGTCCTTTAGTAACCAATCTTGTTTTGTTTCTTATGGTAGACCCTTGCTCATCCAACTTATTCCTATACAACCATTTGCATCCCACAACCACGTGCTTTTTAGGTCTTAGAACAATCTCTCAAACTTCATTTCTCTCAAATTGGTTGAGCTTCTATTGTACACCAATCACTTGAAAATTATCATTAAGAGCCTCATCAATTGATTTGGCTCAATTTAAGAAACTAAGGCTAGATTAGTATCTAAGGCATTAAGTTGAGCTTCAGTACTAATACCCTTTAAGGTCATCCCAGTTATGAGTTCCTTTTGATGATTCTTGGAGTACCTCTAATTCGTGGGTAACTCTTGAGATTGGTTCTCCTCTTATTGTGGTTGTGTTTACTCTTTTGAGGTGGTTTTTTCTCTTCAACTTTCACTTCAATTTCCCTTGGAGTTAGACTGAGTTTTAGGTTCTCAAATTCATATAAAAGATCATCAACAAGAGAATCTTTCCTAAGATAAAGTTTACTAGACTCATAACAACATTCATAGACTCTTTAACCATCATAAACTTTTTATTAGTGGTGGAATAGCCTAAAAAGTTGTCTTCATCAATTTTAGAGGCAAAATTTCTAAGGTTATCTTTGGTATTTAAAATGTAGCTTTTGCACCCAAATACTCTAAGGTATGAAACCTTGGGCTTTCTTCCATTTCATAACTTATAAGAAGTTTTGTTTAGAATTGGTTTTTTGAAAACTCTATTTGCAATATAGCAAGAAGTGTTGATAGTTTTGGCCCAAAAGTAATTAGAAAGTGAATACACATTGAGCATAGTTTCAACTATCTCCATTAATATTCTATTTTTTCTCTCTATAATGCCATTTTATTATGGTATTCTATGAGCTGAAAAAATGTGAGAAATACCATTTTTTAAACAATAGTTTTCAAAAGCTCATTTTGAAAATTTTTTTTTGTGATAACTTCTAATGCTAAATGAAGTAACCCTTTTCATGTTAAACCTTTTTTGCAAAACCTTTAAATGCTTCAAGAACATCACTCTTCAGAGTCAAGAAACTAATCGAAGTAAACCTTGAATAATCATCAACAAGGACAAATGCATAACACCTTCTAGGCAAACTAAAATTTCAAGTAGGTCCAACCAAGTCCACATGTTTGAGTTGAAATGGTTTAAAACTACTTACAACATTCTTAGATTTGAAGGAGATTTGGTGTTGCTTCCCTATTTGACAAGATCCCTATGTCTTATCCTTGCTGAACTTAAGCTTTGGAAAATCATCCACTAGGCCTCCTTCTGAGAGATTTTGGAGAAGTTTCATGCTTGCATGTTCAATTCTTCTCATGATTCATTGCTCATAGAAACAAGACACTTGAAAGATTGGTTAGCCAAATTGTCTATGTCAATTATGTTGGTATTGCCTTGCCTTTCACCCTTAAAGACTACATTGTCATCTACTAAGGTAGTGATAAGGCATTCTTTAGAGTTATAGGTGATTTTATTACCTTTATCACATAACTGACTTACACTTAATAAATTTTGTTTTAAACCATCAATAAAAAGAACATTATCAATTAGCAATCAACCCTTCTTACCAACCACACTAATGCCAATTTACCTTAACCTTGGTATTGTTTGCAAATGTGACATTTCCACCTTTCTTTTCTTTGATGGATGTGAAAAACTCCCTATTCCTAGTAAGGCGAATCTATTGAAAATGGTTGGGTTAATGGTATTGCTAGAAGTGCTAGAGGTGATAACCCAACTATCAATATATATTATTAATTTTAGTTTTAGAATTAATTTAAATAATTATTTATTATTTATCAAATAATTATATAACAAAATGAATATCATAATTAATATCATTCTTTTATATTATATTAAAAAAATATCATATTAAAAATTTTAAATAGAAAATTAGAAAAATTAATTATCATATAACATATTTCTAAAAACTACAAACAATAAAAATTAATTACCATATAACATATTCCTAAAAAATATAAACAATAAAAATTAAATATGAAACTAGAAATATCTAAAAAAATAATAATTTTAAACAAGAAGCTAAATTTTAAATCATTGTTATTGATTGTTCAAAATTATGAGTATATAAAAGCTAGCAACAATATAATACATTATCAAGAATTACTTCATTTAAATTTAATAAATTTTCTCTTAAAACTGTACTACATCAAATTGAAAGTATGAATTAATAGAAAATTACTTGTTATATATATATATATAATTTGTATCATTTATTAATTTTATTTTTGATTGTAGAATACTTAATATTATTTATTTGATTTTATCAAGAATTACTTTTATTTAATTTATTAATTTATTTTGAGATTATATCACATAAAATTGAAGATATGAATCAATAGACTATATTGTATTAAAACCACCTCTTTATATAATTATAAAATTTAAGAAATATGTTTTATTATTTTATTTACTTTATAATGACTTTATAATAAAACAAATAAATAACTAATTAATTGATAAAATAAATATTAACTTCACCTAGGCATGAGTCAAGTCTATCTGGTTTCAAAAACGAAAAAAGGAGAGTTGTTGTAGGTTGGTAGTCAACATAAAATTTTGCCAAATCTTACATATGGATTCAATAAATATTGAGATAAATGTTCAAGTGTTTCCTAGCTACATCGAAGTCCAAATGTAGTGAGAAATAGACAAGAGTGTAGGACATTTTTCAAAAGTGATGTGTCATATTGATGCCCATAGATGGCGCTAAATGTAAGTATTCTAGTGTTATGGGCGGATGTGGGTAAAGAAGTTAGCGCATGGCAATAGTAATAACATATGTAACATAGGTAACTGATAATACCTAAAAGTGCATATTTAATTGTGGTGATTTTCCTCTGTTTGTGTTTAATTTTCAATTTTAATTGAATTTTATACTTAAGAAATTTAAATTTAATATTTTAGGTGTATTAGAGTTGAAAATGAGAGATTATATATTAATTTGCACGATTCTTCAATTTTGGGGCAAAAAGAGGTGAAGTGTAGTTTGTGGTAGAAGACTTACAATAGTAAGGCATGGCATGGGGATGACGAATTTAGAAGAGCAAGGACCCAATTTTTGACGTGATTTTCATAGAAGATCTTATCTTATTTTGAAGATTTAACTTAGGAGATTTACCCTACATTTAGACCTTCTTTTGATATTTTCTAAGACTATTTAGGAAGACAATTTCTCTAAAGATTTTACGGAGATCTTTGAGAGATTTTTGAGTAAGATATTTTATGCCATAAATTAGAGTCTTTTCTCTTTTATGGGAGAGAAGGAGAAACGTGAAAAGGGAGAGTGCAACCAACCTCAATTGAAGACATTGTTCTATTCCTTTATGAACTCATGACTATATCTTTTCTTTTTATTCTTTCTTGTTTTTTTTCTTATTTATGAGCTAGTTTTCTTGTAATAAGGCTATGGAAAGCTTTATCACAATAATAGATTGTTTTAATTTTATTTAATCAAGATAATTTTATTATGGCATTGTCCATGAATTATTATGCTTAATGCTATTAAAAGATTGTCCACCTTATGATTGATTTTTTTTTTTTATGTGAATGTATTGAGAAAAAATTTGGGATAGTTGATCAAATAGTTTATGGTGTGTATTAAATGGTGTAGATATCTATATATATATATATATATATATA
>CATIWR010150546.1:0-12735 GCA_949677035.1 Omphalea diandra
TATATATATATATATATATATATATATATATATATATATATATATATATATATATATATATGTGTGTGTGTGTGTGTGTGTGTGTGTGTGTGTGTGTGTGTGTGTGTTAAAATAATGAAAGAGTAATATAAATAAATAAAAGTAGATAAAATAAATTATCATAATTATTTTGCACCATTTGTTGTTGTTAATATCTTCAATTAAATAACTTTGATCTTTTTCATATACAATGTTAATTTCTTTACGACTTTCTTTGGATCCATTAAATAAAACCGTATATATATATATATATATATATATATATATATATATATATATATATATATAATGTCAATTATAGATCAATCTTTATAACTCAACTATATGTAGACATAAATAAATATATTAACTATTCCTTAAAAGTACCTCCAGGCAAAAAACAACAGCTAATAAATACAATAATGATTGTTTGGATTGAGTTTGAATTTCTTAAAATCTTACACGATATAATTGAAAAAGAACCTTGCCTAGATCTTATTGTTTGTTTCTTCAACATGCACCATAGAGAATAATATTTGTTGATCCAAGTGATATTTTTTGTGCCAATACCTAATAAGGTACCAATAACGAATAAAGAAAAATCTTCGGATGAAGTCATCATTGGTGCATCTCTATTTTGTTTATTATTATAACCATGTTATTTCTCAGTTGTGTGCAAAATTTATCTCTAAGATTAATTAGAGCATTGAACTCTTCTTGCAATATGACTTCTACATAGTCTTTTGGGACAATCATTATTGAATGAAAATTATGATAAATTAGATGATATTTAGTATCACCAATATATAAGGAGCAAATGTTTGGATCAAAAGCATCAATCAGGCGTCTAATAATTTGTTTGTGATTTAGCACTAGAAAGATTCAACAATCCTCCAAATCCAAATCATGACATGGATTTCTTTTGTTCATTGTTAAATTTATCAACCATATGGCTAAATCTATCCAGGAAATTCAAGTTATTAAAGTGGTCTTCCATGATCATATATTCTATTTTGTTTATATGCTTTTTTTCCACATCAAATAAGTGTATCTTATTTCAGCATCAATTATTGATATATATTAATCATTATAATATAAACTAATTGTGTATTAACAAAACTGAAACAATGTGATAAATGAATATAACTGAAAATTGAATAAATAGTAACCTTATTAAAATCTTCATTAGTGCCACTTGCATGGATTGCAATATCGGTATAACTCATAATTATAATTAAACAACAAAAAACTTGATGATGTTTGAAGACAAATAATGGTACTCTCATTAGTGCCATTTTACTCGCAAAGCATATTCCTCTCCATCCATATGCCTCAATATTATTTCGCTTCAAACCCTTCTAAACGAACCTTTAAATATAGCCATGTCCTCCTTAATATTATTTCTGTTCAAACCCTTCAAAACAAACCTTTAAATATAGCCATGTCCACTAATTTCCTCTTCTCCATCTCCACCTTGATTCTCCTTTATATTGCCTACACCATCCCTAGATAAAAACAACCCAAGGAAACCAACATTGTAGTATATGTGCATGACCACTTCACTGGTCATGATACCAAAACAATTACAATTGCTAAAAAAAAGTGGGCCTCAATCCCACATCTGATAATTTCGTATAATAGCAGTTGATCATCCAGTTACTGAAAGCCCAGTATGGGGTCCAAAGAGACTAGTAGAGCTCAGGGGACCTATATAAATTCTCAGCGGTATGGAAAGGGCGTTTACATGGTATTTTCTCTTATTTTCACAGATGGAGAGTATAGAGGTATCAGATTGGAAATCTAAGGATCTGATATATTTTCAGCGGAGGAGAAAGAATTTGGGATTGCATTTGGGACTGATTGCTTTAGGTTTGTTAAGGGTATGAGACAATGCAAACTGAATTCATGGATATACCTAATTTGAGAGCTATTATAAAGCTGAATGTTACTCTTTAAGTATTAATTCTCAAAATTTAATAACAAAAATAGAAAATTAAAATAAAAAAACCAAAATAATATATATTCATTAATTGACTAGATTAACATTTTTAATTTTTATTAGGAGCTCAAGAGTTGAATTACAATAAAAAAAATTATTTTTATTAAATGGCACCTTAATAATAGCTTAATTCAATTAGTTTGATCTAATTAAAAAGAAGACAAATAGAAAATTAATTTTAATACTTCAAAGTGGAGATGACAATTAAAAACGATTGGCTTTGGATTACCCACTAAACGAGTTTGTAATAGTTAAACAAAACAATTATCTCAGATAAGATCATTCTTATGTTTTGATCCTTTGCTTTGCTTCTTCTCTAAATCTGCAATCACTTTTAAGATGACTAACAACGACAAAAGGGGAGGCAATAAACAAAAGCTAGAAAGATTGGAACTTAAAATTTGATTAGGACATGAAGACTCCATAACTTCTTTATAGCTACTAATAAAGCCTTCTAATCCAATAACAACCTACCAAATATAAAATAAAATTAGAGAAAAAAAAAAAGAGCTTATAATAATGCCACCACATAATAAAACATTACATGGACATAAAGAAGACAAAGTTGGAACATGGAAGCATCTATCTTTTTTCCCCTTTTTTTTTCCCTATCATCTCAAAGCCTCAAATCCTTAATAATACAAAGAATATGTACTCTCTTATGTATGCCACCAATTTAATTTTCCTCAACTTGCAAAATATGTATATTTAATGTTGAAGTTAAATAATCCCCAATCATTTATTATTAATAATCTATAATATATATTATAGAATGAAGCCAAAAGAATCCCCTCTTTGCCTCTCTCTCTCTATCTCTGATAATACTATGTTTATGTTTAACCAAAGCATACCCAGTTAAACTAATTTGTGTGTAAATGAAGAGATTCAAAGGTGCTGAAAGAAAATCTATTATAGAAAGGGTATTAAGATAATCAGGCAACGGTCTAATGACAAAAGATCCATGTGATTTCATCAATATATGCATTTAAAACAAAGGCTAATGAAGCACTAATTTCATTGTGCACCTATTTCATTGTATGTTTCCTCACTTCTGCTGCTTTTATGTATCCTCAATTTGCTACACGCACACGCGCACACACACACACTTCTCTCCTATTTCTACTAGAGAAACGTTTGTCATATCAAGGCTAATTTGTGTGTGTGTGCGTAATATATATATATAGGTTGGAACCTCTACGCACAAATTAGCCTATATATATAAATAAAAAATTACTAATTTGTCATATCAAGGCTAATTACAGTAATATATATATATAGGTTGGAACCTCTAGGAAAAACTTTGATATTTAATTTATCATTATCTAGACATTGCTGGACATGATATATATTTCGGATAGTTATTAATAAATAATAATAAATAAAGTTTCTCTAGTTTCTTATTATAAAATAATTAAAAATTTAATGGAGCATCAAAGTTTACAGTAAAAGTTTTATACCCTCAAAAAAAGTTTACTACCTAGACAATTCTTCTCTAATTATTTAAATTTAGCGAGTCAATGTTCTGCTGTAGTTAGCTAACAATTGAATAAATAAGGTTTATTTTCATTTGGGTTCTTTCCGATTCATAAGGTACATCAATATACGGTCTGATGATGAAATTCGGTCATCATATTAAAATTCCAATATGGATTATTAGAATAGAAGGCAATGAAATATAGTTATAGAAATAAATGAAAAAAAAGGCAAAAGTAGACGAATTATTTGATTCAATTACATACGGTGATAATTTTGTTTGTATCAAAGAAAAATTTTGCTACCCTAAACATTTTTTTCTGTTAATTTGACTAATTAAAATTTTATAGCTATACCTACAATTTCAATTCCGCATAATGAAAAGTTTATTAGTGCAACAAACTCATTTTACCAGAAATATATTGCCACGCTTGCTAAATAATGAAATATACTATACTAAAAAAAAATGACATGATGAAATATACTATACTAAAAAAAATGACATGTACTTCTAGAATTTTTTCATTATTTTTTAAGATATTATTTTTTATTTCATGTGCATTGCACGTGATAAAAATAATTATTGGATACATAAATTAGTTAATTTTTTAATTTTATATTCATATAGATAAAGAGAATAATTTATATAAAATTATAAATAATTAAAATTTTCTAAAATATATATAAAATAAACTTTTAATAAATAAAATTATTAAGATATTATTACAAAATTATTTTATAATAATAAATAATTTTTATTCCAAAAGAACTTATCATAATAAATGAAAAAAAATATAAATATGCCAAATTTGGATATATCAATTTCATTTTTTATAGCATTCAATATGAAAATTAAACATAAATTAAATATATAAAATTAACTTTTCATTAATATAAAAATTTGTATATTCTTAGAAATGCTAAATAATATAACATATATATCAAACAAATTTTTAATACTAAATTAATTTTTTCTAATATATAAATAAATTATTGACATTCTTACTATTTGAAAGTGATATTTTAAATTTTTATTAGACTTTAAATTGTAAATTGATGAATACTATATTTTATCTCTAAATTTGTAATTGAATAAAATAACTTGTTGGACTAGGTTGGTCAAACTTAAGTCAAATGCCTCTTTTGATCTTGACAATAGAGATTGAGATGTACTAATATTTGTTCAAGTGTCGCTTTTGTAGTGTATAAGTTAACTTTCATTGGAAGTTGGATGAAATACTAAATCTCTAATTTTGAAAAAGACATCCTAATTCGCGGTTAAGAACCTGAATTTTGTGACTGTGACCTTACTAAAAGAATGGATGAAGTTATGACAGAAGAATTCATAGAAGAAATCGCAATCGTGATCTAGCCAAAGGGAACTTGACTATCAGACAGAGGAATTCACGGTGGTGTTCGCATCCTATGTTGTGACTGCGAATTTCATAGTTGCAAGCAAGGAACCAAGTCTGCAACCACAATGCACCAAGTATCTAAAGTAACAGTTGGAATATCAAAATTTACGAGGGCGAAGCACCTGTCGCGACCGCAATCAAAGAAAGTGTTTTCTCTTCATGAAATAGAGGAATTCACAGTCTCAGTCACGCCCAACAGGGTTCTCTACTGTGATTTTCAAGCTTCCTAGTGTAAATTGGAAAATCATAACCACGAAATGTTAGTCACGACTGTGACTTATGTCGAATAGACATTTAATGCAAAATCTGCCTAGTTTACTTAGAGATTTAGGCATAGTTTGTTAGTAACGTCTCTTTGATAGATGTTACTTATAAATACTCTACCAAACAGATATAAATGCAAGAGAATTTCATTTATTGTAACCAAACTCTTACAAATTTGCTTTATAACTTCTTTGTTAGACTAAGTTATTCAAACCCAAGTCAAAACTCTATTTTGATCTTGACAATATAGATTGAAAGTTCTAATGTCAATTTTAAGTATTGTTTTCATAGTTTATAAGAGTTATCTTCTATGAAAGTTAAAATCTCCATCTTTTAGAAGAACATCCAAATTCGCGGTCGGTATCCTTTAAATCGCGATTGCGACACTTCTATAAGAATCAATGAAGCTAGGTCAGAGGAATTCATGAGCAAATTCATAGATGCAAATTAGCTGAAGGAGTCTTGGTTGAATCACAAACGAATTCGCGGTTTATATCACGTCTTAGTCACCACTACGACTTCAAAGTGAATTGAAGAAGGAACTAAGTCCACAATCATAGCATGCCAAGTGTCCTAGGTATCCGTTGGAGAATAAAATTTGTGAGAGCAACATTGTGGGTAGTGACCGTGATTCATGAAGATGAAAACTCTCCTTCAAATAGAAGAATTCACGCCTCAGTAGTACCCTGTATAAAGAAAAATCGCGATCGCGACTTTTGTGAGCAGTTAGAATGCGACGACTATGTTTTTTCTGGTGGACGGAGCTGCCACGTGGACTAGCTGTCAGACACAAATGATACTTTCAGCCACAATTGGAATTCATTATCATGAAAAGGTAATAGCGACCGTGACTTCAGCCTGACAAGCATTTAATGCTGAATCTGCCTAATACATCTTGGTGATTTGTTTATAGTTTTAGAGTAATGTCTCTTTGGTGGATGTGAGTTATAAATTCTCCACCAAACTGATGTAAATGCAAGAGAAGATCAATTGGTAGTGCCAAAACTCTTGCAAAGTTAATTCTCTACTTTAATTCCTTATTTCTTTATATATGGTTTGGTGTGAGCTTTAAACACCATGTGTAGGTTTTGAGAGTGAACCCTTGAATAGAAAACTCTTGTTTAGGTTTGAGAGTGAGCCTTAGAAAACTCTTGTATAGGTTGAGTGTTAGCCTTGGAAAAACACTTGTAAGGTTTGGTGTGTGCCTAAACACTAAGTTGAGTGTGAGCTTATAAAACACTAGAGATTAAGTGAAATACCCAATTGGTGAATTAGGGAGTGGATGTAGGGTTGGTTAATACCCGAACTAGTATAAAACTCTTGTGTTCATTCTTGTCCTACCCTTTCTCTAAATCTTTCATTCTTATGTGCTTCCTCTAAAAGCAAAAGTTCAAATTTACCACCAATTCAACCCTCTTTCTTAGTGCACTAGGGCCAACATTCTTATTCTTTATGAATTCTTGATTATTTAGTGTTAGCATTAAATACCTTTGTAATTAGGTTGAGAGTTAACCTAAACTTTCAAAACTCTTGTAAAGGTTGAAGTGTGAGTTTATCTAAAATACTTGAGTAAGGTTTTGTATGAGTCTAGAAACATAAAGTGTAAGGGTTGTATATGAGCCATAAAACACAAATTGTATAAGTTAGATGTGAGATTGGAAACACCTATTTTAGTTGAGTGAAATACCCAATTGTGAAGAATTGGGGAGTGGAGGGTTTGTTAACACTTGGAACACTATAAATATCTTGTCTTTATTGTTTTTAGGGGTTGTTAACACCTGAACCACTATAAATATCTTGTCTTTATTGCTTCTACTTCTTCTCAATTCTTTTAAGACCTAACCTTCCATCCAAAATTTTTTAATCTCCTACCAATTCAACTCCCTTTCTTGGTGCACAAAGGCCAACAAATGGTATCATAGTATAATCTCATTTCAAATCTTAATTGCGTGAGAAAAGATCATGGCACAAGAAGCAATCCATACCCATATCAAGCCTTATTTTAATGGATCTAACTATACTCATTAAAAGTATAGGATGAAAATTTATTTAGATAGCGATGTGGTAGATCTTTGGGACATAGTAGCTAAATAGTGGAAGCCACCTACTAAGGAGGTGGATGGAAATGAAGAACTGATCCCCAGATAAGAGTGGGTTAATGCTCATAGGAGATCTAATGGAAGAAATAAAAGAGTTATGGCAATCCTTATAAGTTCTCTCTCAGCTCATGGGATTTGGAAGGCCTTGGGAAACTACCATGAAGGCATTACTTTGGTGAACTCTAACAAGCTTGAAATGTATGTGATGAAATGGGAGTTGTTTATGACGAATGAGAATGAAAACATCATAGATATGACGAATAGTATGCAATTGTCATGAACATGAAGAAGTTTGGTAGAATTCTCACTAATCATGAGGTAAATTAAAAAATCCTTAAATCTTTACCTTTTGAAAAGTTTGGTGCTCGGGTTTGTAATATCCAATAGTTAAATTCAAAGATTGGGAAGGTGACAACTAATGTTCTAATAAGCAAGCTTCTAACTTATGAGTTAGCCTTGAAGAAGGATGAAGAAATGAAGTAAATGAGAGGACAATGAGATAAATTAAAAAAAACCAGAAAGGAGAACCTTAGATCTCAAATCTTCATCCAAAGAAAAGGAAGTTGAGGTGGCCTCAAATGAAGAGGAAAGTAATAAAGAAGAGAAGGAGCTGGCCATGCTTCCAAGGAGAATAAAGGAGCTGATAAAGAGAAGAAAGAAAGAAAAAGCTTTAAGAAAGTAACTCCAAACCCTAAGGATAGATTGGGTAATGTTACATGCTATGAATGTGGCAAACAAGGCCACATCAAGTATGACTGCCCTAAATTGAAGAAGAAGAGGAAAGGAGATAAGTAGAAGAGGAAAAGCTTTAAAGCCACTTGGGATGACAACTCAAGTGAGAAGGATGAAGAGGAGGAAGTTGCAAACTTGTGCTCATGGCACAAGATGATTCATCAAATGAGGTAAGTTCTTCTCTTCATTCTTATGTACAATATAATAATGAGTTAGATGATATATATGATGAGCTTTTAGAAGCTCTCACCTTGAGATGTAATAAATACAAGTCACAAATGAAATCTTACAAGAAAAAATGTTCTAAGTTAGAGGATGAATTCAAATCCTTGAATAATCTTGTAAGTGAATTGAGGACTTAAAATGAAAACTTAAAAAATCTATGGATAGTCTTTCAAAATCATCTTCACCCTAAACTCCTTGAGAAAGAAAAAGGACTCTTTAAAGGGTAAAGTCATTAAGTTTAGAAATTCTTTTACTAAGTTTCACAAGGGAAAGGAAGCTTTGGATACACTTGTTATATCTCAAAGACCTTCTTTAGTGAGACATAGTCTAGGCTTCAATGGAGCTTCCTCATCTACACCATCAACTACAACCTTCATTAGGGCCTTAACGCCTTAAACATCTAGCATTGAGGTAGTTGGTAGGAAAAGTGCTCAAAGCACTAAGCCATCATTACCCAAGGGCAAAGGGAAGGCACTTCAAGGCTCAAAGCCTACTCCAAAGAGGGCAAATCATGCATATTTACACTAAGAGGCATGCTCACCCAAATTCACACAAAAAATTCACTTTTACACCTAATCATACATGCTCTTGCTCACATTCACATCATCTTGGTATGAGAAAATCCCCCACTCATACCACCCAAATTCACATAAAAAATTCACTTCTACACCTAATCATGCATGCTCTTGCTCACATTCACATCATCTTAGTATGAGAAAATCCCCCACTCATACCAAAGTCATGTATAGGAGGAAGACTCATAAGTCTAAACTCTAATGCCACTATTGCATAAAGTTTGGTCACATCAATATTCATTGTTATATTAGGAAGGCACATCTCAATTTGGTGGATCCTTCTAAGCCTAACCCCTTAAGACCCAAGTATGCTTAGGTACCAAAACAAAAATGATTTATTTGTGTTGTCTAGCATTGTTTGGCAACCACCAATGAAGCAAATGATTGGCATATGGATAGTGGATGCTCAAAGCACATGACAGGCGACAAGAAGTTATTTATGGCCTTAAAAGAGAAAGAGGGTGGCAATGTCACATTTGGGAACAATGCCAAGGGTAAGGTAATTGACATTTAGGACCACTGGTAAGAATAGTTGTTCTTTTATTGATGATGTTTTACTTATTGATGAATTACAACATATTTTGCTTAGTGTAAGTCAATTATGTGATAAGGGTAATCAAGTAACCTTTGACCCTAAAGAATGCCAAGTTACCACTTTGGTGCATAAAAAAATAGTCTTCAAAGGTGAAAGAAAAGGCAATACCTACCAAATTGACTTAGACAATTTGGCTAACCAATCTTTTAAGTGTCTTGTGTCTCTTAGCAATGAAGCTTGGCTTTGACAAAGAAGACTTGGACATGCTAGCGTGGAGCTTCTATAAAGTTTATCAAAAGGAAAGCTAATGGAAGGTCTTCCCAAGCTAAAGTTCTCTAAAGACAAGATATGTGAACCATGCCAAATGGGAAAGTAACATCAATCTTCTTTCAAAGCAAAGTGTTAGACTAGGATAGTTAACCCTAAGTCTTGGACCTCTTTTGATCTTGACAAAGGGGATTGATCAATTCTAATATTTCAAATTAAGTGTTGTTTTGCAGTTTTTTAGTTAATCTTTACATTGAAAGTTGAATAAAGTTAAAAAATCTCCAAAGTAAGCAAGTGCTCTCTAATTCGTGAACGTAACTTGATGAATCACGACTGCGAACTAGACCAAGACAGGTTGACAAAATAGACAGACGTATTCATTGGCCACTTCTCTGCTGCGATCAATTCAAAGAAAGGAAAGCCAGAGTCACAGACGAATTCATGATGTAAAGCTTACCTCAGTTGCGATCGCGAATTTCGAAGTAACTCAAGATGCAATCAAATCCACAATCACAACTTGATAAGTGTCCCAGGTAACCGTTGGAAGTCAAAAATCGCATTGGGAACTTGTTAGTAGTGATCGCGAACCCAAAAAAAGAAGATGAACACTTTTTGGCAGAGGAATTCGCACCCAGAGTCACATCCTGTACAAGATAAATTGCGACCGCTACTTTTGAGAGTAGGTGAAAGGCAACGACTTTATTATCCTGGTGAACTAATGAGAAGCTGCCACGTGGACTAACCGTTAGACACAATTAGGGTTTTCCTTATGGAATTTGGATTTCACGATCGTGAATGAGTAGTAGTGACCTCGAATTAAGATTGTCAAACATTTAATGCGAAAATTTATCTAGCACACTTTCATGATTTTGTACCATTTTTACTGTAACGTCTCTTTGGTGGGTAGAGACTATAAATACCTCACAAAACAGATGTAAATGCAAAAGAATTGATAACTTTGTATCCAAACTCTTGCAATTTTGCTACTCACTCTTTTCTATTCTTTAAGTCATTATTGGGTGTGAGCATAAACATGAATTGTAATAGGTTGTTATGTGAGCCTCAAAACACAAGAGAGGTTGTTGTGTGAGCCTGTTAAAACACAAGTGTAAAGGTTGTTGTGCTAACTTGTTAAAACACAAGTGTAAAGGTTGTTATGTAAGCCTTAAAACACAAGCGTATAGGTTCTTGTGTGAGCCTTCAAAACACAAGTGTAAAAGTTTGGTATAAGCTTGAAAACATCTTTGAAAGATAGTGGAACACCCAATTTCTAAGAATTGGGGAGTGGACGTAGGGTCGTTTATACCCGAACCACTATAAATTGTGTATTTCTTTCCTACTCATTTCTCTTCTCTCTTCCCAATTTTAATTTTTAAACACCAATTCAACCCCTTTTTCTTAGTGCCTAGGGCCAACAAGTGGTATCAAAGCCAAACTTCATAATCAAACCTTCATTGGGTGAACAAAGATCATGGCATAAGAGGGAATCCACTGGCAACTCAAGCCACACTTTGATGGAAGAGATTATACTCATTGAAAGTATAGGATGGAGATCTATCTTGACATAAATGTGGTGGAACTTTGGGATGTGGTCATCAAGGAATGGAAGCCACCCACCGGAGTTGTGGATGATAATGAAGAATTAATCCCAAGGGAAGAATGGGTTGAGGCTCACCGGAGATCAAATGGCAAAAATAAGAGAGCAATGACCATTCTTCTAAACTCACTCTCTAGAAAAGAGATTGGATGAGTGCAACATAGTCAAACAACACATGCATTTGGAAGACTCTAGAGAACTATCATAAAGGCACAACTCTAGTCAAATCAAGTCGTTTGCAAATGTATGCCACTGAATGGGAACTCTTCAAGATGAAGGACATTGAGAGCATCACAAAAATGACAAATAGGCTTTTGTCCATTATCACCAACATGAAGAAATTTGGAAGAGCTCTCACTATCTATGAGGTAAACATAAAAATCCTTAAAACTCTTCCTCTAGCTAGAGTTTGCAGCATATAAGAGTCCAATCTAGAGATTGGAAAGGTTCTAACCAATGTGTTGATAGGCAAACTCTTAACTTATGAGTTGGCCTTACAAAAAGATGAACAAATGAAGAAGCTAAAAGGATAACTCCTAATCCAGGAGAGAAATTCAACGAAGTCACTTATTATGAATGTGGCAAGCAAGGCCACAACAAGTATGAGTGTCCCAAATTAAAGAAGAAGAAGAGATGGGACAAAGAGAAAAAGAAGAAGAGTTTTTCAGCCACTTAGGATGAAAGCCCAACTGAAGAAGAGGAAGAAGGAGAGGTTGCCAACATATGCTTCATGGCACAAGAAGATTTTGCAAATGAGGTAAGTACTTCTTTCCATTCTCATTATGATTTCAAATTTGATGAGATAGATGAATAGCTTCTAGAGACTCTAACCATGAGGTGTGAGAAGTAGAAGTCACAAGTTAAAACTTATAAGAAAAGGTGTTCAAAATTAAAAGATGAATACAAGACTCTTAGTGATCTTATAGATGAGTTGAAGAGTTTTAATGAAGAACTCAAAAAATCAGTAGAAAAACTTTCCACTTTATATTCTTCTATAGCTTCATTAAGAAAGGAGAATGACACTCTTAAAGGAGAAGTCATTGAGCTTATAAGCTCAATCTTTGAGTTTCATAAAGGAAAAGAAGCCTTGGACATATTGATTGTGTCACAAAGACCACCTTTAGTTAGATATGGTTTAGGCTTCAATGGAGCCTCCTCATCATCTCATACCACATTTGTTAAATCTTCAGAACCTCAAACATCTAGCATTGAGGTAATTGGGAAGAAAAGTGCTTCTAGCACTAAGCCTCCTAAGCCTAAGGGCAAAAAGAAGACTCTCTCAAGCTCTAAAGTCAAAACTCAAAGAGCTAACCATGCCTACATTTACAACAAAAAGCATGGTCATACTCATAAAAAATTTTCTACTCCTACTCATCATACATGTTCATGCATGCATTCACATGACTAAGGTATGAAAAGGCCTCCTACTCATACTAAATTTGTGCAAAGGAGAAAGACTCTTAAGTTTAAACTCCAATGCCATTATTGCATGAGATCTGGACATATTAACACTCATTGTTATATTAGAAAGGCTCA
>CATIWR010150576.1:0-19991 GCA_949677035.1 Omphalea diandra
TATATATATATATATATATATATATGTATGTATGTATGTATGGCAATATCAATTATGATAATCTTTCATATGGAGAGATTATTAAGCATATTAATAAAAAAGGTTTTCCTATTTATACATATTTAAAATTAAGTGTTAAATTAAAGTCTGAGATGAATGATAGCAAAAAAAAGTTAGAAAATTTTTGTTCTCAATATTTTTATGAAAAAAATAACTTCTCTCCCCTCAAAAAATTAAAAGAGTTTTTCAAAAAAGAAAAATTTTTAAGAAATCAAAAAGATCTTCTTCATATAATCAATATTATCAGTCATTAAAACCCTTTTTTCTCAAAGCCTTTTTCTTCAAAACCTAAGGAGTCAAAAATTTTCTAAAAAAGAATCTGCCTGGCTCCTGTATATTTAAGTTTGAAAGAGTTGGTCATTTTAAGAATCAATGTTTTATGAAAGACAAAATTATTGCTCTTGATATTTCCGAGAAATTAAAAAAGCAAATGTTAATCTATTACTTTTTAGTTCTTCTAAGTAAGAAAATGATGATTTAATAAAAGTTTAGCAATTCAATCTTCAAGTGAGGAAGTTTCTTCCGAGCTTGAAAAGATTGTGCTTGCGAAGGACCATGTGTTTGTAACTTAAAATCTATAAATGTTATCACAAAAGATACTACTTTACTTTTGATGCTATCGAGAAAATGGAAAAACTCTATATTCAAAGAGAATATCTTTTAAAATTAAAGAAATTGTTGCTGAAAAACTTGCAGATAATTTTGAAAGATAAGATGTTAATGATATTATTAAGAGATTTGAAACAAAAGTTTCTCCTCCCACTATTTTGGAACTAAAAGAAGAAATTAAGAATATTAAGAAGGATATTTTAAAATTAAAAACTAAAAAAGTTTGATTAAGCAAGAAATTTTAAAATATCAAGTTTCCAATATTATTCAAAACCAAGTTTCTAGTAATCAAGCAAGTTTCCTATAAGTTACTTGCTCTTACAATTTTAGGAACTGTTGAAGATGTTACAATAGAAAAGTATTTAAATATTATTTCAAAAATAAATTATCAGAAATAGATAGTTATAATTAATTTAGTTATTAACAATGATTTTCATCTCATTATCACTGCTATGAACGATTATGATGCATATATAAATTGCATCCAGGAAGGATTGATCCCCACCATTTATTATGAAAAGTCTACAGAAAGACTTTACATTGTTAATGGTGGAAAACTGAAAATTAATTATAAATTGTCTAATGCAAGAATTTGTTGTGATGGAGTATGTTTTTGAACTATATTTGTTTTCGAACTATATTTATTTTAGCAAAAAATTTAACTACTCGTGTTATTTTAGGAAATCCTTTTACTACTTTAACTTATCCTTTTGGAGTAAATGAAAAAGCTATTACAAAAACCATTTTTGGAAAAGAAATTTGTATTAAATTTGTTCAGCCAATTTCTGCTAAGGAAATAAATCTTTTACAAGAATGTTTTATATACCTCTATGTTAATTTTATTGATCAAAAGAAAAAGGAAATAAATTTTTTATCAAAAGAAGTAAAAATTTTAAGAATTGAAGATAATCTTAAAAATTCATATGTTCAAAAGAAAATAAAGGAAATCGAAGAGCTTTTTCAAAATAATGTTTTTGCTTTTCTCCCTAATGCTTTCTAGAATAGAAAAAAAAAGTATATTGTTTCTTTACTCTACATTAAAGATTTTAATGAAAAGTTTATTCCTACAAGAGCTAGGGCCATTCACATGAGTAAAGAGCTTCAAGCTTACTATCTTAAGGAGATAAATGATTTGCTAGACAAAGACTTGATTCAAAAATCTTTATCTCCAAAGAGTTGTTATGCTTTTGATGTTAATAATGTTACTGAAAAGGAACAAGGAGTTCCTAAACTTGTTATTAATAGATTAGATATCCAATTCCTAATAAGAGAGATTTCTTAAAAAAGGCTTTATGATGCTAACATTTTTTCAAAGTTTGATATGAAGTCTACATTTTAGGAAGTCTAAATTCAAGAGTCTGATAGGTATAAAATAGGGTTTAATGTCCCCTTTGGTCATTTTGAATGGAATGTTATGCCTTTTAGTTTAAAAAATACTCCTTTAAAATTTCAAAGAATTATGAATGATATTTTGACAGGCTGCAAAGATTTTTCAATTGTCTATATTGATGATGTGTTAATCTTTTCAAAAACCATTGATCATCATTTTAATCACCCCAAAAGATTTTTCAATATAGTCCAAAATAATGGTCTAGTGGTCTTTGAACCAAAGATGGAACTTTTTTAAACTACAGTCAGATTTTTAGGTCATACTATTTTTTAAGGTACTATTAAGTCCATAGAGCAATAGATTTTATTGATAAATTTTTGGACAAAATAAAGGATAAAAATCAATTACAGAGATTTTTGAGATGTCTCAATTATGTTGCAAATTTCTATAAGGATATATGCTTATTTTGTAAATGTAAAATCTCTATCCACATTCATTGGCATTATCACATGAACATATTCATTGCATAAATGATATGAAATTCCACATGAATATATGCATTGGATAAATAAACATTTAGACATGTGAATTGTAGAAACACGACAATGACACTTGCATTGTTGTATTTGGGACACTTTAACATATATGTAGTATTTGTATAGTTGCATGAAAAATTGTTTTATGTTGTGTGCTTGTTATAACATCATAAATAATGGTGTTATAAAGCTTATTTGAAAGTATAAGGAGCATCCAGGAATTAGGAGATGGATGGAGGTGTTTAAGAAGTGAATAAGAGGGACTAAAAGAGGAAAGCGAACTTCCAACTAATAGGAATGCACCACCATGATTTTGTCTTATTGCAATAGGATTACAAGTGGAATCTTTTACCCTTTAGGATCAAAATTAAGGGTTAGACATGATTTATAACAGAAGAGAGAGAGAGAGCCAAGGAAGAAAGAAAGGAAGGAAGGAAGAAGAAGAAGAAGAAGAAGAAGAAGAAGAATGAGAGGAAGAAGTGTGGGCTGCCTAGGAAAGAGTCCAAAGGTTTTTTAATTCTAGGACAATAGGTAAGTTAATTTATCTTTTTCTCAACTGAAATTAACCTCTCATGACATGTTAATCATTCATGGCTAGTGAGAATTATGGAGTAATTGAGGTAGAGCTCTTAGTTGGAATTTGAAATTCAAGAGAACAAGAGCTATTTGTGTTGGATTTTACTGTTAGAGCAGGATTTTGTACCTACGATTTCATAGCCCTAGAAGAGGAATTAGGAAAAGTTAAAAATATGAAATTTATAGCTTTATATCCCATATAAATGCATATGAAACAGTTTTGCTTGATTTGGTGTGTGTGAGGAGTTATGCCCCCTTCATTGGGGTTGGTTCACAACCAACTGAGATGACCTCAGTCTTTTTGTTTTCTTATATTTTGATGGCCTTATGTTCCTATTTTGACAAAGTGTAAAACATGAAATTTTTAGATTTATATCCCTTCTAAATACATGTAAATCAGTTTTGATTTATTTGTTATGTGGGAAGAGATATGACTCATTGATTAGGACTGACCCTGTATCCAATTGAAACCCCTCCTTTCTTTTAATTATGTTTTCCAAAAATTTGATGGCCATAGATTCAAAATTTAATGATGGTTCAAACTGTAAAGTTGTATATTTATGTCATATCTATATACCTATGAAATACGTTTACCAAATCCATCATGGTTATTGAGATATTGTCCCTTCATCCTGACTGTTTGTCAACATGTTACAAACCTGCTCACCTTGAGATTGGTCCTTTGTTTTGGTGACCTTATAGATTGAATTAGACAATGAGTAAACATGAAAAATGTTCCTCTATATGCTTTTTAACTTATGGTAGATTATTATTGCAATTGTATTTGTACAATTTGAGATACACCTAAGAATGTAAGACCTACTTAGACTGACATGACATTACAACAAGGAAAAATTTAAAAATTTACCACATTTTCTGTGTGCCTAATATTGGCCTGAAATTTGAATATGTTGTATCATTATGTGTCTAGTTTGTTTAAAAAAAGAATCATGTCATTTGGATAAGTATATCTAGAGTTATTATTGTGAGAGTGTAGTAAGCTGAGGCTGCCATATAAGGAAAAAATGCTTAAACACTAGGTCCACTTGCATGAATCATGCCACAGTTGCATACCAAGCATTCATAATCATTTTGACACACTTATAACCATGTATGTATCAAATGTTAGGGTCTCAAAAACTTTGAGGAAGCCCCAGAGAGAGAACCAAACCTACAATAAAGGTTGGTCACATCAAAAGGTGAGTAAAAGCCATAATTAGATTCAATGTGTGTGTGTGATAATTTTATGATGTGATTATGTCCTATTACATGTATATGTGATTGAATTGTTACCTTTTACATATGAATACGAGTCAAGTGAGAATTATATGGTCCCAATGATTACTTGGTATACCATTGTTAAGAACACTTGCATATGGAATTAAAAGGATGTTGTGACCGGCTTGTCAAACACTTGCAAATCACGTGGAAGATGGACTCATATGTCCCATTGGCACATGTTATTAATCACATGGAAGATGGACCGATAGGTCCCATTGGCACATGTTATTGATCAAATGAATCACTTGTTATATATTGGCCAACAAAATCGAATGCCACTTGAATCACATGAATTCTCGGGAGCAGTGTTTACCTTGCATGGTCATGATAAAAATTAATCTATTACACTTACACTTGCATAGTCAAATGTTATACTTGTAATGTATCCTGATGATATTTGATTGTTGGTTGTGATATAAGAATCTGATTATTGTTTTTATTCATTGAGTCGTGACTCACTAAATCGCAATTATATTTTTCAGATGTCGAAGAATAGGGATTGGACACCTTGATGCTTAGAGTTTTGCATTGAGACACATGGACCACATGTCGTCGGCTGAATTTCAACTTTCTCTCTCTTTGTGTCATGCACTTACATTTAGATAAGAACTAGTTATGGTCACTAGTCTTGACATTAGTTAACATATATGTACATTAAATACATGTTTGATTGTGTATGTATGATGAATAAAACCTTTATTCATATATATTTTCGGACATGGATGCTATGAGTTTTGTAAATGGAAATGGTTGTTGCAGTAGACCTTTGTTTCAACATCTTAAGAAAAATGCTCTAGCATGGTCTATAAAGCATACTCAAATTGTTAAAAACATTAAACAAAATGTTAAAAAACTTACTTGTCCAGCCATTTCTCACCCTAGTGCCTCCCTTAATGTTGAGATGTATGCCCTATATATTGGTTTTAGAGGAATTCTTAAACATAAACTATCTAATTAGATTATTGAATCACTAATAAGATACCATTCAAGTCCTTAGAATAATACTTAAAGGAAGTATTCTACTAATAAAAATGAACTATTTTTTGTTGTTTTATGCATTACTAAATTTGAAGATGATTTAGTACAAAAGCTTTTTTTTAAGAATTGACTGCTCTACAGCCAAGCACGTTGTAAAAAAAATATAAAAAACTTTATTTCAAAACAAGTTTTTGTCAGATGGTAAGCTTTTTTAAGTAATTTCAATTTTAATATAGAATATATTAAAGGAACTTCAAATTCTATACCAAATTCTTTAACTAGAGAATTTTTATAGGGCAAAGCTGAATTCAAATAGATTTGCTCTCTTTTTGAAGATTTTGGATGGCTACTCCCAATACGAAAATTTCCACTCTTGACTTATTATCCACTTTTACAAATACTCCCTCCCCCATCAAACCTACCTTTAACCCAAATTCCCCTAATACCCCTTCTTCAACTAAATCAAAATAACCCAACTCACCAAAACTTTTTTTCTCAAATATTAACCAAAGAAACCCAAGCCTATTTCTAGAAAACCCATATGTTAAAACTCTATTATGTCGAACCTGAACTCTTGGGTTCATCTTTCCCAAAAACTGTTCAAATATTTTCCACAAGGATTGTACCTTTTCCCATCCATTCCCAAGAAAAGTAGAATTTTTATGAGTTCATTTTTGTTGATTCAAAATAACTTGAAATAGAACATGCTATGGATGATAGTAATCCTCAACAGATTCTCATTTAAAGTGTAAAATTCTTAAGGTACTATATTCCAAAGATTGGAAGCAAGGAATTCATTCAGAGAAGAATTTTTCTAAAACCTTTTTTCCTTAAAGATATAGATTTTTAAACTATCAACAAGCTTGGTACAATGCTTTCTTGTTAAGACCCTTAAATCATTCATAGTTCTTTTACTTCATTAAAGAAACGAATGTTAGTTTTCCAGTATAGTTTCAAGATTGGTGATTCTACTTCGGTTGAATTCACCACATTGACCCTCCTATTGTTAAAGAAGGATTTGTGCATTTTAAGGACAAATTAAATAAATATAGTCAGGATCCTTTACAATCTTTCACAACTATTTTTGGAATTCCTTAAATTCTTACTTGGAATTTCAAAACCACTGAAGACTACCCTATTGAGTGTCATTTAGACCATAAAATTCACACTTTTTTTGAGGCATTTTAATATTAAATGGTGGAGTAATTTTAAGATTGAGCAAGCAAGCAAAAAAGCTACTAATAAATGGATTTAGCCTCAAAACACTATTGCTCCTCATAGCAGTGTTGAACATATGGAATTTTTATCAACCAAGAATAAGTTACAAGCCACTCTCTCTTCCACTCCAGATAAAAAGGAATATAAAAGATTACTTTTGAAATCCCTATCTGAAGTCTCAAAAGAGGATGATGAAGATTTAGATAGTGTCGAGTCACAACAAGATTTGGCCCAAAGCAATGTGGACGATTGTCTTGGCATCCAGTTCACTTAAGATTCCTGCCCACCATTATTAAAGTATTTTCAATTATCTTGTCCGCCAGTATTTTGTCTTTTTCAATTATGAAGCATTTTACAATTGTCCATTAAGGTTTTGTCTTTTTTAATTATAGTTATCCTTCATCTTTTTAGATTTGTATCATAATTAAGTCCAAACTTATATAGGTTTGATGTTCGTTCTCTATCTATATAAGCAAACATTGTTTATGTTTAGACACAGAACTCATATAAGGAAGAAAAAATCTATTTGATATATGTTTTCTCACTCTGTAATATTTCTTTTTCTTAAATAAATAATCTTCTTTAACCACCACTGTCTCTTACACCATTATATAAGTATGTTTTGTGCTCGCCCTCTATAGGGATCCTAAACATTAGAAACTGTTTTGCATAACTCTACATTTTTTTTATTTTGTGAAAATTTTATATATAGTAGCTTTTGCCTCTTCTGGTATCAGAGCCAAGTTTGAATAGTGTTTTGCTATTCTTAAGTAACTGTGTTGTGAGTGTGTTGGTTAGCTCGTTGTTTAGTGTTGGTCAGCCGAGTTCTTTGATTGAGTGTATAGTGGTCCCTCATTCATAATAGAGATCCTTTCCCAAAGAACATGAACCGCTTGTTCAGATCCTTTTATGAGGCATCTTCTTCCTCTTCACCTCGTATATTTGAGTCTATGTTAGATGATTTTTCTTCTAATATTGATTTAAATTATGAACAAGTTAGTGTAGCCCAAATAGAAATCAGTTACATAACTGGTTCATCCCAAAGAAAGATGTTAATTCTATTTACAAAATTGGTTCTTTTGATTTTATGTCAAATTACTCTATTAAGCAAACACAATAAATAATTTCTTGAAGTCACAGACATGAAAATATTCAATTAATTTCACCAAATGCTATTTTAAAGTATAGATAAATATAATTTTATTCATATTGGTATTGTGCAGGTTGCCATTAAAACCATTATTTAGACCTGATCTTGATATTCTAGTATTTTTATGTTTAAGAGATATTAGGTATCAATCTGTTCCAAACTCTATTTTAGTCATGGTTGAATCTAATTTAGCCAATGGTCCTATTTATTTTAATTATTATCCCAATTTTTCTATATCTCGTTTCAATGGTTAGATTTTAGATACTTTAACATTAACTATTAAGTTAAAAAAAATATATTGATTTTGCTGCTAATACAAAATATATTGCTATTATCTATAGGGTATATTATAAAGTTATGTCTACCACCATAAGTCTTATATCTAAGTGTAAACTTCAAAAAATGAAACTCTGGTTTTTAAAGCTAATTCTCAACACAATAAGGTACATGTTCCTAAAAAGTTAAGATGGAGCAAATTGAGCTAGCCAGTACCTAGAATTTTGGCAATATTATTGTTCCTAGATCCATAGAATATGGGTCTAGTGTTTCAAATATTCCGAAAAGATCTGATTGGTCAATTCGAGTTGAGTTAACACCTGTTCCTACTAATGTTTTAGAATTTCAAAATAGTAGAAGATCTATTTCTAGAAGTCCATCTTCTATTAGATTTTCTCCTATTATCATTCCTACTATAAATCTCGAACCCATAAATTCTTCTAGAGATATCCCCACTCAACTTCAACAAGTTGATTTTTCAAATAATGTCCTAAGAGCTATTTATAGAAAAGTAGACCAAAGGTACAATGAGGAAGTTGTCTCCACAATTCTCTATCTCCTTCTCATTCTCAAATAGAAGGATTTTCAACTATTAATATGATTTCAAAACCATTTTCAATTGATAAAGAAATGTTAAGAAAAGAGCTTTCTCAAGATTATAATAAAGAGAAGTGAAATTGGTTTATTACTCATTTTAATGAAAAACAAAGAGATATTTTAAAGGAAAAATATTATGATTTCTTAAACTCTATTACATGTAATATTTCATTCTTTCTCTAGTTTATTTATATTGTAATTTAGAAAAATAGACTTTCCTTTTAAAGAAATTAATGTTAATGAAAGGATTTCTCAATCTTGAATTACTACAACTGGAACACCTTTCAAGTGTTCAGCCTCCTCTTAAGGAAGTGCAAATTAATTTTCAAGAAAGAGAAGTTATTTGTTCTCCTTTTAAAAGAATTAATGTCGTTGATGATGATAAGAAAACCTTTACTTTAAGAGATATAAAAAAATATTCAATCTCAAAATAATTACTCAAATTGCATTTTACATATAATTGCTTCTCAACTTGACAGGATAGAACTTTAAAAGTTTTTAAAAGGAAATCATTCAAATAATCTTCCTATTATTTATCCCTCAAAACCCCTTTTTCAACCTGCTCAACTGCCAAAATGAATGTAGATTAAAATATGGTAAGGATATTTTACAAAAATTACAGGAAAAGCTAAACTCCTTTCAGATTTCTACCATAAGTTCAAGTCCTCCTATTCCTCCCCCAATCCAACAATTACCTTCAAGAATTTTTGTTATTTCTAAAGAGGAGACTAAAGATATTCAAGAAATTGAAAATAAATTTCAAGAAGAAACTTCAGGTAATAAAATTTTTCATCAAAGAATTTTTCCAAAAATTAAAAATTCTTACAAAAAATCCACTTCTTATGATGTTCAATGTGAAGATTGAAGAGATATGGTTTAGTCAAAATATGGCGGTGAAGCCATATATGAATGGAATATTAATGGTTTAAATGAATATATTATATTAAATATTTTACATGAGATGGTTATGGTTGTTTTAGCTAATAAATCAAAGGGATAAACTTATCCTTATATTGCTAAACTATTGATTTTTGGTTGTACTAGTCAACTAAAAGGTTTGTGGGATAATTATGAATGAGGAACCACTGAGGTTTTTCGAAGGTCTTGCTATTTATACAAATTTAAAATTAAGTGCTAGATTAAAGTATGAGATAAATGATAGCAAAAAGAGTTAGAAAATTGTTGTTCTCAATATGGTTATGAAAAAATAACTTCTCCTTTTGCAAAAAAATAAAAAGAGCTTTTCAAAAAAGAAAATTTTATGAAATCAAAAAGATCTTCTTCAAATTATTAATATTATAAGTCATCAAATCAAAACCCTTTTCTTCGAAGGTGTATGTTCCTTTTTAGGAACATGCACCTTATTGTGCAGAGAATTAGCTTCAAAAACTAGAGTTTCATTTCTTTAAAGTTTACACTTAGATTTAGGATCTATAGTGGTGCAAATAACTTTATAATATACCCTATAGATAATGGCAACAGATTTTGAATTAGCAACAAAATTAATATTTTTTAACTTAATAGTTAAAGACAAAGTATCTTAAATCTAACCATCAAAAAGAAATACTAAAAAATTGGTATAACAATTAAAATAAATAAGACCGTTGGCTAAAAGTTCAGATCCAATGTAACAAAGTTTTAACATGTAGGTCTTTTGAAAATAATCACGGGGTTCTTTGCTTAACACTTCGGAGAAAAGTTTTAGGAAAATTGGTCGTTTAGAACGGAAGGTGTATTAACAAAAGTCATAATTAAAGGATGGCCTAGTTGTAGGAGATATAGCAGTAAAGCAAGTAGCATATCAAGAGTGAACAATTTTTTATTAGGAGTGGCCATATCACAATTTTCAGAAAGAGGAGCAAATTTATTTGAAGTCAGTTTTTTCCTATAAAAATTCTATAGTTAGCAAATTTGGTAAGAACTTGAAGGACCTTTAATATATTACCTTTAATATATTTTATATTAAAATTAAAATTACTTAAAATAACTTGTCATCTAGCAAAAACTTATTTTGAAATAAAATTTTTAACATCTTTTTTTAAAACAAGTTTGGCTGAAGAGTAATCAATTCTTAAAAGGAAACTTTTATTTACTAAATTGTCTTCAAATTTAGTAATGCATACAATAATGGATAAAAGCTCCTTTTTAATGGTAGAGTATTTCTTTTGAATATTGTTCCATGAGCTTAAATGATATCTCACTGAGGACTCAATAAATTGAGTAGGTAATTTTTTATTTAGGATACCTCCAAAACCAACATTTGAGACATCAGTTTCAATAATAAAAGAGGCACTAAGGTGAGGAATGGCTAAATAAGGGAGTTTTTTAAAATTCTATTTAATGGATTTAACAACTTGGGTATTATCTGAAGACCATGCCAGAGCATTTTTCTTAAGATGCTGAAATAAAGGCTTACAAAGTAAGCGAATGTCCTTATAAAAATCTGCTATATTACATCCAAAAATCTTTGCAATTGATTTTTATCCTTAATTTCATCAGGAAACTTATCAGCAAAATCAATAGTCGCATCTATAAGTTTAATAGTTCCTTGAAAAATAGTATGACCCAAAAATCTAACTTTAGTTTGAAAAATCTTCATTTTTGGTGCAAATACCACTAAAAGCATTTGTCTATACTATATTGAAAAATTTTTTAAGATGAACAAAATGGTGGTCAAGACTTTTTGAAAAAAATTAAGACATCTTCAAAATAAATAATTGAAAAATCTTCACATCCTGTTAGAATATCATTCATAATCCTTTAAAAGTTTGAAATCTTCACATCCTATTAGAATATCATTCATAATCCTTTGAAAGTTTGATAGGACATTCTTTCAACCAAAAGGCATAAAATTTCATTCAAAATGTCCAAAAGGTACATTAAAACATGTTTTATATCTATCAAACTTTTGAATATGGACTTACCAAAATCTAGATATATCAAACTTTGAAAAAAATATTAGCATCATAAAGTCTTTTTAACAAATCTCTCTTGTTAGGAATTGGATATTTGATCCATTCCAAAACTTTGTCAAGAGATTTGTAATTAATAATCAGTCTAGGAACTCCTCTTTTCTTTTCGGCTGCATTATTAGCATAAAAGACAGAATAACTCTATGGTATAAAGATTTTCGAATTAATCTTTTTTCAAGTAAATCATATATCTCCTTAAGGCAATGAGTTTGAAGTTCTTCACTCATGTGAATGGCTCTAGCTCTAATGGGAACAAATTTTTCATGAAATCCTTAACATAAGGTAAAGAAACAACATGCCCTTTTTTGTTCCGAAAAACATTAGGAACAGAAGCACAAACATCACTTTGAAAAAGCTTTTCTATTTTCTTTATTTCATTTGAATATGATGATTTTGAAGATTATCTTTAATTCTCAAAATCTTTATTTCTTTTGATAAAAAATTTATTGGCTTTTTTTTTAATCAAAAGAATCAACATAAGGGTAAATAAAACATTCTTGTAAAAGATTTATTTCTTTTGCAGAAATATGTTGAACAATTTTAAAACAAATTTCTTTTTGAAAATAGTTTTTATAATACCTTTTTCATTAACTACAAAAAGGATGGATTAGAGTAGTAAAAGGATTTCCTAAAATGACACCAGTACTTAAATTTTTTGCCAATAAAAAGGCAGTTCAAAAAAATTTCATCACAACAAATCTATGCATTAGACAATTTATAATTAACATTTAGCTTCCCACCATTAGCAACATAAATTCTTTCAGTGGACTTTTCATAGTAAATGGTGGGATCAATCCTTTATAGATGCAGTTCCTGTCAACACCAAGATGAAAACCATTGTTAATAACTAAATTAATAACAAGTATCCATTTTTGAAATAATATTTAAAAATTTCTCAATTGGAACATTTTCAGCAGTTCCTAAAATAGGTAAAAAAACAAAAACAAAAAAGGTTGTTGAAAAGCATTTAAGGAACTTGCTTAAAATTTTAAGACTTCAGTTTGAATAAGATTAGAAACTTGATATTTGAAAATCTCTTATTTATCAAACTATTTTCAGTTTTGAACCCTAAATATTTCCTGTAATTCATTAATAGTAGGAGGAGAAACCTTTGTTTCAAATCTTTTAGAAACATCAATAACATCATATCTTTCAAAATTGTCAGTAGGTTTTTTAGTAACAATTTCTTTTACTTCAAAAGATATTCTTTTAAAATTTCTGGATTTTCATTTCAATAACATCAAAAAGTAAAGTAGTATCTGTATTAATAACATTTATAGATTTAAATTACAAATGCAAGGGCCTTCATAATCACAATCTTTTTCAAGTTCAGAAGAAACTTCTTCACTTGAAGATTGTATTGCTAAGATTTCATTAAAATCATCACTTTTAGATTTAGAATAACTAAATAGTAATAAATTAATCATTTGATCTGTCAATTTATCAGAAATATCAAGAGCATTAATTTTACCTTTCATAAAATATTGATTCTTAAAATGACCAACTCTTCCACACTTAAAACATACAGGAGCCATTGTTTGCTTTTTAGAAAATTGCTTTTTCTTTAACTCTTTGTTTTTTGAAGAGGAAGGTTTTTAGTAAAAAGGTTTTGATGTCTTATAATATTGATCATTAGAGTAAAACCTTTTTGATTTCTTAAAATTTTTCTTTTTATTTTTTGAAGAAAGAGGAGTTATTTTTTCATAACCATATAGAAAACAAAAATTTCATAACTTTTTTTTGTTATTATTCATTTTATACTTTAATATAGAATTTAATTTTAAATCTATACAAATAGTAAGACCTTATTATTAATATGGTTGATAATCTCTCCATACGAAAGATTAACATATTTGATAATTTTACTTTCCACCCCTTTATTCATGAACATACCTTTTTAGCGAATAATCTAGGTAGACGAAAAATAAATCTTTCTTTCCAAAAAGCATGATGACAATCAATTTGAGTAAACAATTTTGTAAGGAAGTATCTTTATACCAATGAAAATCAGATAATTTTAGACAAGCAAGATTCGTTAAAATCTCAAAAGATCTAGCTTGAAAATGTTCTGGGTCTCTAACAAAACATTTTGTAATTGTAAAAATCAAAGTTGCAATAGCATCAAGTTCATTTGTATGAAGAATACTTTATCCTTCAGTTTTAGCAACAACCTTAGTAACAGTTAATATATGATTTTTATCAGTTCCAATGACATAATTATCCCACCAACCTTTAAGTTGACCAGTAAAATCAGAAATTAATAATTTAGGAATATTAGGGTTAGTTTGTCCCGTAGATTTATCGGCTAAAGCAGCCATAGCCATCTCATGTAAAATATTTAATATAAGATTCTTAAACCATCAATATTCCACTCATATATGGTTTCTCCATCATACCTTGACTGGACCATATCTCCTCAATCTTCATATTGAACATCAGGAGGAGTGCGTTTTTTGTAAAAATTTTTTGTTCTAAGAAAACTTCTTTGATGAAAAATCTTATTAGCTGAAGTCTTTTCTTGAAATTGACTTTCAATTTCTTGAATATTTCAGTTTCATCTTTTGAAATAATAGAAATTCTTGAAGGTAATTATTAAATATGAGGAGGAGCACATAACTTGAATTTGAAGTAGATATATGAAAAGAGTTTAATTTTTCTTATATTTGTTGTAAAATATCTTTATCAGAATTTAATCTACATTCATTTGGTAATTGAGTAGGCTAAAAAAGAGGTTTTGAAGGATCAACAATAGGAAGACTATTTAAATAATTACCTTTTGAAAAACCTTGAAGTTCTATCAAATCTAATTGAGAAGCAATAACGTATAAAATATTATTTGAATAAATATTTTGAAATTGAATATTTTTTATATCTCTCAAAGTAGGAGTGTTCTTATCATCATCAACAACATTAATTCGTTTAAAGGGAGAACAAATAACTTCCCTTTCTTGAAGATTAATTTTTACTTCTTCGAGAGAAGGATGAACATTTGAAAAAGTATTTCCAGAAGTAGCAATCTAAGATTGAGAAACTCTTCCATTAACATTAATTTCTTTAAAAGAAAATTTTATTTTTGCTAAACTACAATATAGAGTAAACCAAATAAAAAATGGGATATTGCATTTAATAGAATTGAAAATTTCATAATACTTTTCTTTTAAAATTTTCTTTATTTTTCCTCAAAATGAGTAACAAACCAATTCCATTTTTCCCTACTATAATATTGAGAAGTTTTTTTTCTTAACATTTCTTTATCAATTGAAAACGGTTTTGAAATCAAATTGATAGTTGAAAAACCTTCCATTTGAGAATGGGAGGGAGATAGCCTTTCAGGAACTGAGGAGACAATATCCTCATCAGACCTCTAGTCTACTTCTCTTGCTTTTGGGATATTATTAAAAAAATCAACTTGTTGAAGTTTAGAGGGAACATCTTTTATATCTAGGATTGAGATTTTTAGCAAGAACAATAATAGGAAAAAAACTAATAGATGATGAACTTCTAGAAATCCTAGAAGTAGATCTTCTACTATTTTGAAATTTTAAAACCTAAGAAGGAACAAGTGAAAACTCAACTCAAATTAATCCATCGGATCTTTCCAAAATACTTGAAAGACTAGATCTAGATTCTACAAATCTAAGGACGACAATATCATCTAAGTTCTAGATACCATCCTGGCTCAAATCACTCCATCTTAATTTTTTTAGGAACATGTATTTTACTATGTTGAGAATTAGCTTCAAAAACTAGTGTTTCATTTCTTAAAAGTTTAAACTTAGATTTGGAATCTATAGTGGTGGACATACCTTTATAATATACTCTATAGATAATAGCAATAGATTTTGAATTAGCAGCAAAATCAATATTCTTTAACTTAATAGCTAAAGATACAGTCAAAAAGGGAGACAGAAAAATTTGGATAACAATTAAAATAAATTGGATCATTGGCTTAGTTAGACTTAGCCATAGCTAAAATGGAATCTGAAAAAGATTGACTAGTGATTCACTATTCTTGAGCAACATCTGTGTTGTGAGTGTATTAGTCAACTCATTGTTTAGTGTTGGTCAGCTGGTTATTACCTTAATTGAGTGTTCGATGGTCCCATTGAGTGGTCCCTCATTCATTACAAAGACTATTTACCCAAAGAATATGAACTGCTTGTTCAAATCATTTCGTGAAGCATCTTCTTCTTCTTTTCCTAATATGTTTGAGTCTATATTAAATGATTTTTCTTTTGATGTTGAATTGAATTCTTAAGAAGTCAGTATTGACCAAATAGAAAATTAGTTACATAATTGGTTCATCCTAAAGAAAGATGTTAATTCTATTTATAAAATTGGTTTTTTTGACTTTATGTCAGATTACTCTATTAAACAAACTAAGCAAACAATTTCTTTAAATCCTTAACATGAAAATATTCAATTACTTTCTTTAAATGCTAGTTTAAAGTACAGAGAAAATGCAAATTTATTCATCTTGGCATGGTGCAAGTTGTTGTTAAACCATTGTTTAGACTTGGTCTTGATATTCCAGTATTTTTATGTTTAAGAGATGCTAAACATTAATCTTTTTCAAATTCCATTTTAGCTATGGCTGAGTCTAACTTAGCCAATAGTCCAATTTATTTTAATTGTTATTCAAATTTTCCAGTATCCTTTTTGATGGTATGGTTTTAGATTCTTTATCTTTATCTATTAAGTTAAAAAAATATATTGATTTTGCTGCTAATTCAAAAACTATTGCTATTATCTACAAAGCATAATATAGAATTAAGTCTATCACTATAGATCTTAGATCTAAGTGTAAACTTTTAAAAAGAAACTTTGGTTTTGAAGCTAATTCTCAACATAGTTAAATACATTTTCCTAAAAAAATAAGATGGAGTGTTTGAGTCAGCTGGTATTTGGAACTTAGATGATATTGTCGTCCCCAAATCCATAGAATCTGGATATCATTTTTCAAGTATTTTAGAAAGATCTGATTGACCCATTTGAATTGAGTTTTCACTTGTTCATTTTAATGTTTTAGAATTTCAAAATAATAGAATACCTACTTCTAGGATTTCTAGAATTACATCATCTACTAGTTTTTCTCCTATTATTATTCCTGTTAGAAATTTCGATCCCAGTGATTCTTCTAGAGATGTTCCCTCTCAACTTCAATAAGTTGATTCTTCTAATAGTATCCCAAGTGCTATTTATAGAGAAGCAGACCAGAGGTCTGCTGAGGACATTGTCTCCTTAATTCCTAAAAGGCTATCTCCCTCCCATTCTCAAATGGAAGGATTTTCAACTGTCAATATGATTTTAAAACCATTTTCAATTGATAAAGAAATGTTAAGAAAATAACTTTCTCAAGATTATAATAAGGAAAAATAGAATTGGTTTATTACTCATTTTGATGAAAAACAAAGAAATATTTTAAAAGAAAAGTATTATGAATTTTTCAATTCTATTAAATGCAATATCCCATTTTTTATTTGGTTTACTTTATATTGTAATCTAGAAAAAATAAATTTTCCTTTTAAAGAAATTAATGTTAAGGAAAGAGTTTCTCAATCTTGGATTACTACTTTTGGAAATACTTTTTCAAATGTTCATCTTCCTCCCGAAGAAGTAAAAATTAATTTTCAAGAAAGGGAAGTTATTTATTCTCCCTTTAAAAGAATTAATGTTGTTGATGATGATGATAAAAAGACCCTTATTTTTAGAGATATAAAAAAATTCAATTTCAAAATAATTATTCAAATCGTATTTTATACATTATTGCTTCTCAGTTAGACAAGATAGAACTTCAAGGTTTTTCAAAAGGTAATTATTCAAATAATCTTCCTATTATTGATCCTTTAAAATCTCATTTTCAACCTTCTCAATTAAATGTATATTAAATTTTGATAAGATATTTTACAAAAAATAAACTTCTTTCATATTTCCACTTCAATTCAAGTTTTATTGTTCCTTCTCTTATTTAACATTACCTTTAAGAATTTCGGTTATTTCAAAAGATGAAATTGAAGATATTCAAGAAATTGAAAGTCAATTTCAAGAAAATAATTCGGTTAATAAATTTTTTCATCAAAGAAGTTTTCCTAGAATAAAAAATTTCCATGAAAAACTCACTTCTCCTAATGTTCAATATTAGGATCGAGGAGATATGGTCCAATCAAGGTATGATGGAGAAGCCATATATGAGTGAAATATTTATTGTTTAAGTGAGTGTCCTATATTAAATATTTTACATGAAATGGCTATGGCAGCTTCAGCCTATAAATCTGAGGGACAAACTAATCCTAATATTGCTAAATTGTTAATTTCTAGTTTTACTGGTCAACTTAAAAGTTGGTGGAATAATTATGTCAATGAAACTAACAAAAATCATATTTTAATTGCTACTAGGGTTGTTGCCAGAACTGAAGGACAAAGTATTCTTCATACTAATGAACTTAATGTTGTTGCAACTTTGATTTTCACAATTACAAAATGTTTTGTTGGAGACCCTGAACATTTTCAAGCTAGGTCTTTTGAGGCTTTAACCAATCTTACTTCTCTAAAATTATTTGATTTTCATTGGTATAAAGATATTTTCCTTACAGAATTGTTTACTCGAAGTGATTTTTATCATGCTTTTTGGAAAGAAAGATTTATTTTTGGTCTACCTAGATTATTCACTGAAAAGGTATGCTTGCGAATAATGGGGTAGGAAGTGAAACTATCAGCTATGATAATCTTTCATATGAAGAGATTATCAACCATATTAATAATAAAGGTCTTACTATTTGTACAAATTTAAAATTAAATGTTAGATTAAAGTATGAAATGAATGATAACAAAAAGGAGTTAGGAAATTTTTATTCTCAATATGGGTATGAAAAACTAACTTCTCCTTCTTTAAAAAATAAAAGAAAAATTTTAAGAAAACAAAATGGTCTTCCTCTAATGACCAATATTATAAGACATCAAAACCCTCTTCCTCTTCAAAAACCAGGAGTCAGAAAAAAATGAATTTCTAAAAGGTCTTCCTCTAATGATTAATATTATAAGACATCAAAACTCTCTTCCTCAAAACCTTCCTCTTCAAAAAAATAAGGAGTCAAAGAAAAAACGACTTTTTAAAAGTAATCAATGGCTCTTATATGTTTTAAGTGTGGAAGAGTTAATTTTAAGAATCAATGTTTTATGAAAGATAAAATTAATACTTTTGACGTTTTTGACAAATTAAAAGAATAAATGATTAATCTATTACTATCTAGTTATTTTGAGTCTAAAAGTGATGATTTTAATGAAGTTTTAGCAATACAATCTTAAAGTGAAGAAGTTTCTTTTGAACCTGAAATAGACTGTGATTGCAAAGGCCCTTGCATTTGTAATTTAAAATCTATAAATGTTAGTAATAAAGATACTACTTTACTTTTTGATGCTATTGAAAAATTTGAAAATCCAAAAATTCAGAGAGAATGTTTTTCAAAGCAAAAAAAAATGTTACTGAAAAACCTATTGACAATTTTGAAAGATATAATGTTAATGATATTTTTAAAAGATTTGAAACAAAGGTTTCTCCTCCTACTGAAAAAATTAAGAATATCGGAAACAATATTTTAGAGTTAAAAACTGAAAATAGTTTGACAAAGCAATAGATTTTAAAATATCAAGTTTCTAATCTTATTCAAACTCATGTCTCAAATATTCAAGCAAGTTCCTCAAATGCTTTTGAATAACCTTCTTTACCTATTTCAGGAACTATTGAAAATGTTCCAACTAAGAAGTTTTTAAATATTATTTCAAAAATAAATTAAAAAAATGAATAGTTGTTATTAATTTAGTTATTAGTAATGATTTTCATCTTACAGTACTACTACCATGATTGATTTTGGTGGTGACATGAACTGCATCCAAGAATGATTGATCCCTACCATTTACTATGAAACGTCTACTAAAAGACTTTATATTGCTAATGGTGGAAAACTAAATGTTAATTATAAATTGTCTAATGTAAAGATTTAGTGTGATGAAATTTGTTTTCAAATTCTCTTTGTGGCCAACAATCCAAATTTCCACATCTAGACAAACAACACCACTTGCAATGCAATCTAAATGACCAAAAAAGTCATTGATCAACACCATAGAAAACTAGGCCTAAAAGTAAAGAAAATTGCAAAATACCTCGAACAACAACGATGTTGTTTTGCGTGTCAAGCATTAGAAGCGAAAGTGGGTTAACAATCAAAATTTCCAAATACAACCGAACAACACCACTTGCAAAGCAATCGAAATGACCAAAAAGTCGTCGACCAACACCATAGTAAATTAGGCCTGAAAGCCAAAAAAATTGCAAAATCACCCCCGACCAACAACACTATAGCCATTTTTATTTTGCTTTATATATATATATATATATATATATATATATA
>CATIWR010150592.1:0-14658 GCA_949677035.1 Omphalea diandra
ATATATATATATATATATATATTCTGTAGAAGAATCATATCCTTTTGTTTTTTAATTTGAATCATGAACTATATAGACAAGTAGGCATGTAATTAAGAAATGAAACAAGCTAATAATTAGACCACATGAACTATATAGCAAAGTAGGCTATAGCATGAGATGATCACAGTTTGTGGTGCATAAAAATGTCACTGTACATGTGAAATCTAAGAAGGACCACATAATCTCATCAAATCTTTCAACCCATTGAATTCTTATCTGCAAATGAGACGAAATAATTCAGTGGCAAACCCAGAATTTAGAATTAAGAGAGGTAAATTATAATAAATTTATATATTAAAAATAAAATTATAAATCATAAATTTGATATGTAAGTTTATTTTTTATATATAGTTTTATTTTTTATTTTTAAAGAAATTCTTTTTTATCTTTATTTAATTGTTATTTAATAACTTTTTAACTTTTTATCAAAAATATACAAATTTTAATTTTTAAGTAAATGATAAAAGAGTAACATAATTTAATAATAAGGTGGTTAAACCCTCACAAATAAGAGAGGCAATAAAGACTACTCACATTTAATAATAAAATCTATAACTAACATTTTTTTTAAAAATGTTATTAGATTGTGTAGGCACAGTTATATTACAATAATACAAGTTAGTATTGCTCTAGGAGTTCTTAGTGCTACAGCTATGGTATGCAAGAGAAATTCATGCCATCGTCAAGTTTTACTTTTGTTTTTATAAAATGGATATTTAATATGAAAAATGAGGTTTAGAAATTTTTCAAAAAATTAGAAATTCATTCAAATTAAAATTGTGTTAAAAAGCCATAAGTTTTAATTGTGAAGCTAAATAGTTTTGTTTTTTTTTTTAATGAGTGAATGTTATATTCAAAATAAAATAATAATTTAATAGAGCTTTATAGCAGAAGAAAAAAATTATTCTAGTTAGTTTCAAGAAGTAATGATTTTTTTTCTAATTGATGCTGAATTTAGTATTGATTAGATTAACTTGAATTAAATTTGACATTATATTTGATATAATAAAGCTTGCACAACAAATTTATTCACGTCACAAATTAATATTAGATTTTTCTAATAATTGAATGATTTGCACAAAGATAATTATGAGTAATGTGATTCTACTAAACGATCACATTTTATATATCAAATTATGAAAACAATTATATAGTTGAGTTAGTGGTGCAAAATTTATATTTATGCACACTTTGATTATGCATATTTTCAATTTTTAATTGTTAATTTAAATAATCGACGTCTAACTCCTCTAAATAACATGATTAACGCAGAAAAAAGCAATAAAATTTTGTCAACAAATTCTATATTACAAATCAAACAATAGGTTATATAGTTTGATGAGTGCTAAACTCATTTTAACCTAAATTATAGATTATATATGCACATTCTAATATTGCATGATTTCAATATACATACATGATAGATCATGTATGCACGCTCTGTTATACCCTAATCAACGTTATATTCAACACAAACTAATAATTTAGTAGAGCTATTTTGAGAAGTAATAATTTTTTTTTATATAATTGACGGTAAATTAAGTACTATATAAATTATATTAACTGGATGATCGATAATAATATAAAATGGATGACAAATAATAATAAGAATAACCGGTCTAGTTATATAGGGTAACACATCTATCGATAATACTGCATGTGATAGTTCAGTCTCAGTTTTCATCTTTGTGTGCACCAATTTACAATTGGTGCATCATAATGACCATATAAATCTGTGTGTTTATGGATGGTCTGTGAAGAAGACAAACTCTGCTGCCATGAAGTTCAAGAATCTTTGAACAATTGTGAATTTGATGATTTATCAGAGCAATGAATATATGAGAACCACAAAGTTCAGATACTATGATCCAAATTTTTGCATGATTGTTAAGAGTTCCTTCTAAAAAGCCAAAAGAAATCTTGGGTTAAAGATTCGGATGCTTTGACCGTATAGTTGGCTGAGATTGAGATGATTTTCATTTTTTAAAATTCCTTTTATTAAATATAATTATTGATTTAATAGCTTTTATTTGTTCCATATGATCACATATTATAGAAAAAAAAAATTTTGAGTCTTATTTTTATTTTAAAAATTAAACACTTCGTATAATTCTCAAATAAAAAATGTCAATATCTTAATTTGTATACTCTTTTTTTTTTTTTTTTGACGAAAGAATGCTTATATTAATAAAGCGATAAGGTGATATACAAATACTTGTTCTATCAATTGTCTTGTTAAAAAACTTTTTTTAAAAAAATTCAGTGAAATAAAACCGTTAGAAAGAAAAAAATAATGTAATCAATATAAGAAAAATACATTAATACCGCCAATTAATTATAAACACTCAAAGAAAATAAAACAATTACAAACATTTATTCTCTCAAACGCCATATTAAAAAGTTTTTTCAAGAAAATTTCAGTGGGACAAAATCATTGAAAAGAAAAAAGAGTGCAATTAATGCATGGAAAATATATTACCTCCTGCATATCAATTAAAAACACTCAAAAGAACTATTTTTAGCTAAATATTTCATTTGTTCCTTAATATTAAGTATTGTTTTAATAGATATTATTATATATTAGATTTTTGTATATATATTAAATATTATTTTAATGGATATTATTATATAAATAAAATATTGTATTACCATTAATTAATTTGTATATAAATTATCGTGCACTTTATAAAAAATCAATTATTATAAAAGAGAGAAAGAATAAAATTGAAAAAAATTAATTAATATTTATAAATAATTGTAAAGCGCTATGTATTATAAAATAAAAATTTCTTTCTAAAATGACATCTAATTTAGAATAGAGAGAGTAATTTTTAAATTGCTTATTTGTATATTTTTAATATTGAAAGAGGAAAATTTTAAAATAATTATAATTACTTTTTTTGAGAAAATTATAATTACAATTTAGTAACTTTCTATTACTTAAATTGTAGTTCTGATAGGGGAACATTAATTTTATTTTTTTTTTCCAATTTGCGAAGTTTTGATATTTTTTGAATATTTGATCAATTATTTTTAGACTAGTTTTATAGGATAAAATTAAATTTTTCCAAGTGATCTTGAAATATATTTCTTATAATAACTTATGTATTCATAAAAATTAAATTCTCTGAATACTGATTACAAGAATCAAATTTAAATGAATAAAAACTAAATAAAATTTTCAATTATTTTGATTAATTTTTAAAATTATTAACTTTACTATCTTGAAAAATAATTTTAAATCAAACACTAGTTAATACATTTTGTTCATGGGTATCAAATCAATTAATGAAAAGAGACTGTTTAGTATATGGTCAGCCACGAGACACGACGTCTGAGAAGCACACGTGTGGGCGCTGATAATAGCAGTACAAGTTCTTATGAAATGGGGTATTACAGTGGCAGATTCCAATGTATCCTTTCGTGTCAGATTCAGACCACACGATTGATGTGTCAGAGATTGCACGTGTGCTTGGATCCATTTATAATTTAATGCCATCAACAGAGAAAAGGGCAATTGATAAGCTGGAACCAAAATACTTGGTCACAGATAAACACTAGTAATTTAATAATATAATAAAACACAAAGTTGTTATTTATAATTATTCAATAAATCTATCGATAATTTCAGTGAGAAAGAGATTGAAAAGGTGACAGAAAAATAAGGGAGTTTTGACAATGATTATTACGAAAAATAAACAAATAAATGGAGAAATTTTATAAATAAAATAAAAAATTTTATATTTAAAAAATAAAATTAAATACAACTTAATATAGTTACTGTCATCATTCGAATTGTATTTGACTCAATGAATTTTTTTTTTATGAACATAGAAAATGAACTAAAAATATATAAAATTGAATAAAAAATTATGAAAATGAACGTTCAAGTGAATAATTTTTTTTTATATTTATATTTAAAAAACATTCAAATATTGTCTTAGATACAATGATATTATTTACGTCACTCCGAGAAATACACATCATCATTCATAAGGAAAGTATCTATTAGTTGAGCTGGTGTTTAATGTCGATTTGTTCAAATTATTGCTTGTTTCATTTTGTTTAGATCAAAATTTTCTCTTATTTTATTTGGTTATTATCATTTTTTATTACATGTTTAAACATGTAAAACTTTATTTAATATAAATATAATTAATGGCACCCCATATATCCAATCCTTCCTTCCCCTACTTCACATATATTTTGTTTTCTATCTATGTGCTACTTCTTTGTCTGTTATGGCCTGTCACTGTTATGTTTCTTTTGCTCTCTACCCTATACTAACAATGTGGTTGAGAACAACTTTGTAACCACCTGCCTTATTCATGTCATCCATTCTTTACAAACTTGAAAGAGTAATTTTACAATATACTCTCATTTATAGATCAGAAATTAAAATTATGGTATTCTATCACTACAAAAAATATATAATTTATCGACTAAAATTTTCATCTATAAAGGTGTTAATTTCGTCGATAATTTAAGTTTACTGATAAAATACCAAATGATAATTTGCTGTAATAATATAATTCACATAACTATTGAAATTTCGGCAGTATCTCACTATAGTTCTCTTAGCCCTGAAATGAAAAATATCTTTAAGCATTTTATCATAATCCACTAAGAGAACGTGTTAGAAGATACACAACTAAATTTACAAGCAACATATATAGTAAACTATATTATATACAATAAATTATATTAACAATAAAATTTCTAAACTATAAACTTTAGACAATTCAATGTGATTCTCATCATCAAATGAGAATTTCATGAAATGAGCATATAAGGTTATGCTCATACGTTCTTCCATGAAATTTATAAGAAATTTAATCTAATTTCCTATAAATTACATATGATTTTGGTATTGTCCTTTTCATAAAAATAAAAACAAAAATAAAGTTTCAAATAAACATTAAGTCCAAACATATAATACTAAAAAATAGAACAAAAAATTTTGGAATTTTATGAAATTTTTATTGAATATTACTAATATTTTGAAATTTTGAACTTTGTTAAAATTTTTGGGTATATTATTAATTTTATATTATCCATGGGATATCATTATTTTTATTTCTTTTGGCATATCTTTTAACATTTCACAAATTAAAATGGAATATTAATATTTTTATTGTCAATTTATAGATTTTTAATATTTTTGAGTATTTCATGGCATTCATAATTAACTTTTAATTGTTAAAGAATGTGGCCAATTTAGGATATATAATTTTTTGATATTTTAAATTTTAAAGATATTTTATGAAATTGCAATTTTGAGTATTTTATGATATTTTCTAATGTCCTTTTAATTTTTATGGAATGCTTTTTATAATTTATTAAAATTTTCACTTTTTTTTGGTAAACTTAGGATAAGTAAAATTTTTAAATATTTTTTATTTTACGACCATTTAATAAATTATTTTTTTTAGTTTTCTCATAGCATTCCTAATTAATGTTGTTATAATGTTAGTTATAATTTACAATATTATTAAATTTTATGAAATACTTTGGATGTTACATTTTCAGGAATGATATTTATTATTATTAAATGTTACTAAATTTTATGAAATACTTTGAAATATTATAATTTCAGGAATGATTTTTAATGATTAATTTTTATTAAATTTTATGAAATATTTTAGAACATTATAATTTAAGGAATGATTTTTAAATTATTCTTATATTTTCATAATTTTTATAAAATTATAAATTTACAACCTTTATTTTAATTTCTCTATTTAGACAATTAAAATTTATCTATCAAGGATATTATTAAATTTGATGGAGACTTTTCAATTTTATAAAATTTAAATTTCATTACATACAAAAATGCATGTATTGAAATATATCTTAACGTACCAATTACTAAACATGAAAATATTTTATAATAACATCAACATATTTCATATAATCCAAAATTGTTGATTTTTATTGATGTTTTTATATTAAAAATTCTAAATTAAATACTTACCTCTTGAAAGCGTAGAAATTTTAAATTTCAACCAAAAGATATTTCAACCTTCACATAATGTAAACAAATAATTATAAATTACATATACATTTATAATTAATTAAATTATACTAATTTTAAAAATCAAATACACTTAAATTACTAAATTTAATAAATTTAAAATATCTGCAATTTCTCAAATTACTTTAAATTACACTTAAATTACTAACTTTATTTCAATATGAGACATTTCAAAATTTCTTATATTTTATTAATTTACACTTAAATTACTAAATTTAATTAATATTTATAAAATTGTAAAAATTTTATTATAATTTAAATTACTAAATTTAATAAACTTATTTAATATGTAAATTTAATAAATTTACACTTAAATAACTAAAATACTTTAAATTTACATATTATTTGCATTTTCACCAAATGTAATAAATTTGCATATTATAAAATTTACCCAAATTGCTTTAAAGTTTTACTAAATTTATAAAATTTTTAAAATTGTCTACGTAACATTTAATTTATAATATACATTACATATTTAACAAAATTAACACAATTTCTTAAATCTACATTAAATGTATAAATTTACCTAAATTTACACTCAATTACATAAATTACAAGTGTTACACTAAATTCATACAATAAATTAGAAAATTTACAAAACATATACTCTAACTTTTTATTAAATTTTACAACAAATTTACTAGTTTCAACACAAATTATAAACATTCAACAAAAATTAAACACAATTTATAAACTTCAACAAAAAATATGAAATTATAAACAATAATTCCATAATTACAAAAATTCTATAATACCAATAATTCAACACCATTCCGTAGTTACATATAAAAATATTATAAAAATTCCACATTTCAACAAAAATGAATACAACAATTCATTATTTATTTGCATAATTACAAAATTTACATAATTTACAAGATTTACAAAAATTTGCTAATCACAAACCTAAAATTACTAATTAATTACAAACTTTCTCAAATTATAAATGTACAAAATTACAAAATTATGCAAATAAATATAAATTATAAAATTGCAAAGTTACATGAAAGAAACAAAAATTATAAAATTATAGAAATATACATCAATTACATAAATATGCATCAATTAGAAAATTTCATAATTCCAACAAAATATCAATTTCAATTACTATAAAAAATCCAAATTTCCCAAAATAATTGCAGAAATTATAAAATTTCTAATTTTTCTATTTCATTAAGCTGAATTCTAACTTCAACAATTCCAAAATTTCATTTTTATTAATATGCAAAAATCCAAAAAAAATCAATTTTGTCAACATCATTCCATATTTCAGCACAAAAAAAATGAAAACATTATTCTAAAATCATAAATTAAATTCTAATTTACATAACAGAGGGAGTGGCGATGACAACAAGAGTGAAAGAGGGTTGGTAGCTGCGGCAATGACACCTTTGTCTTAGTGATGGTGGTGGCATGGTGGAGAGAGAGATAACAAATAGAGGGCTCGAGGAGAGGAGAAAAAAAACAAGAAGAAAAATAGAAGGTCTGTTTTTTTTATCTCAAATTTACCGACGACATGTACCATGTGGAGTTAATAAATCCTTCGGTATATTTTATATTATTATTTTTCTTAAATTTATTGACGTTAACACTGACATATTTTTTATAGTGCGATTTTCTCCATTGATGTTTCTGTCGTTAAATTATGGTGTCAAATTTTACCAACGGATCCCATTAATTTAGTTCTTTTTTTGAGAGCATTCCGTCATTGATCTATCAAAATTTGTCGACCGATATAATTTTGTTGGTAAAACCATCTTTTTCTTGTGGTATATTGTTATTAAGGGTCCTAATTATATTAAAAATAATAACATAATTATGTAAAAATGATTTATAGTATAAAATGTTTATGTGTAAACATATTCACATATTTTTATTTTTAATTAATTGAGTTTCGATTGTGATTTGAACCTATAAATTACAATTTAATAATACAGACATATCATATTTGGTACTTGTCTTCGAGATCGAGTTGAATAAATATGTAATTTTAGAGAAATTTGATGCGTAGGAATATGATAATTGAATTTTGTAGTGCCATATGCTTACATGCCCAAAAGTGCCATAATCTTGGATAAAGAAAGGAATAGGTTACAACTTGCAACTCAATTGGGAATCTCTGCACTACCTAATCGATATGCCAACCAACCTGTTTCATACTGCTTTTCTTCCTTCCTTCTTTTATTTCTTTTTAAGAAATTAGTAAATATTACATATATATATATATATATTCGTGTCATATGTAATTCTCCTTAATTTTAATTAGCATATATCTGATTTGATAGAGTAAATGAATTTCATTAATGCAATATCTTCTTTAATAGTAAAAAAAATCAGAAAAATAAATTTAACAAAAATATGTAAAAATTGGTCATACATCAATTTTTAAGATTCAAATCAAAGAGTTCACTTTTAATTTAATATTTGATCTATTGAAAAAATAAGTAAATAAATCCTTAATCCTTAAGAAAGTCTATTCATTCTTTAATTTTAATTTTTAAGGATAGCCTCAAGAAATTATAAATATCTCTTAATGCATTAGGTAAATTTAGAAATGTGCCTTTAAGATCATTCTAAGCATTAGGTAAATTATAAATATCGCTTAATGCATTAGGTAAATCATAAATATGTCTTAATGAATTAGGTAAATTTAGAAATGTATAACAGAGAACTAACTGATAAAAGAATTATATATATGAACATTGAATCTACAAATAAATTATTTTCATTTTATTATTTAGTAGTGCAAAAAGGATTTGATCACCTGAAGTTTTTCCGACTATGAAGCGTTAACATGGAACACCCAAAAATAAAAGAAGAGTAAATTAGTTACTATATATAACTTACCATAAATGAATAAAAAAAAAATGAGTAGATGAGTATATATAACTTACCATAAATTAGTAAACGAGTAAAAGATGAGTAAATTAGTTATATATTAAATAGTTCAAGAAGAAATTTACCACAAATTAAAAAAATGAATAAATTAGTTATGTCTAAAAGAGAATTAACATGAGATTTTTTTTTTTTTTAAAAAAAAGAGAATTAATTGATAAAAAATGTACATATATGAACATTTAATCAACAAATAAATTATTCTATTTTATTATTTAGTAATGAAAAAAGGATTTGATTACCTAAAGTTTTCCAAATATGAAGCCCTGACATGGAATACCAAAAAAAAAAAAAAAGAGAGAAAATTAATTACCATATATAACTTACCACAAATGAGTTTAAAAAATTAAGTAAATGAGTATATATAACTTACTAACTTACCATAAATGAGTAGATTAATTACATATATTAAATAGCTCAAGAAGAAACTTGCCATAAATTAAAAAAAAATTAGTAAATTAGTTATGTCTAAAAGAGTATTAACTGATAAAAAATTACATATATGAACATTTAATCAACAATCAAATTGTTCGATTTCATTAATTAGCAGTGAAAAAGAATTTGATCACTTGAAGTTTTTCTAAATATGGAGACATGGAACACCAAAAAAAAAAGAGTAAATTAATCACTATATATAACTTATGATAAATGAGTAAATGCGTATATATAACTATATAATTTATCATAAATTAAAAAAATGAGTAAATTACTTATATCTAAAAGATAATTAATTGATAAAAAAATACATATATGAACATTTAATATATAAATAAATAATTCCTTTTTGTTAGTTAAAAGTGCAAAAAGGATGTGATCACCTGAAGTTTTTTCAAATATGAAGCCTTGACATGGAATACCAAAACAAAAGTAAGAAGATTAGTTACCATATATAACTTACTATATATGAGAAAAAAAAAATAGTAAATGAGTATATATAACTGACCACAAATGAGTAAATGAGTACAAAAAATGAGTAAATTAGTTACATATATTAAATAGTTCAAGAAGAAATTTACCATAAATTAAAAAAGAGTAAATTAGCATGTCTAAAAGAGAATTAACTGATAAAAAAAATTATATAGATGAACATTTTATGTACAAAGAAATTATTCTATTAGGATTTGATTACCTGAAATTTTTCTAAATATGAAGCCCTAAATAAAACACAAAAAAAAAAAAGTAAATTAGTTACCATTTATAACTTATCATAAATGAGTAAAAAAATGAGTATATATAACTTACCATAAATGAGTAAATGAGTTACATATATCAAAAAGTTCAAGAAGAAATTTATCATAAACAAAGAAATGAGTAAATTAATTATATGTAAAAAGAATTATGGAATACCCAAAAAAGAATCCAGGGCTTAATATATATATATATATATATATATATATATATATATATATATATATGAAATTTCTTGAGTAAAAAAAAGAGGGGGAGAGGGAGCAAAATAATAGCTAAGATTGGTTCTGATTTTGATCTGATTATTGTTGTTTCAAATCCTTTTCTTAATTTGAACCTAAAATTGTTGAAAATATATGGCTCCTTCCTGTGACTGTGTTTGGTACGGGGATTAAAACTTTATTTAGGAAAATCACTTGATAATCTAGTTACTAGTTAAAAATCTGATAGCTGATTGATGTAAAAGTGTTTGGTAAAAATAGTTGAAAATGTAAAATGACATAAAATGAGAGTAAAATGAGAAAAAAAAAATCATAATATAGTAATTTTTTAATTGAAAGCTAGTTCTACTTAGAGTTTTTTTAAAAGGAAATTGTAATTTAGATTTTTTCACAAATAATCTAATTTACTAAATAAAATTTGTTAGTTAAATTAATTTATGTTAATGATCAAATTAAATCATAGTTCAATGTTATCATGCCACAAAGAGCCTAAACATATTGGCGGGACACATGAGTGAAGCCATTGCCTAAAATGCTGCTGGTTGACTTCAAATTGGGCCTGTAGTTGGGTCTCTAATACCATATTTTGAAGTTGATCGACCCACACTTGCAAATGGCAATGGCAGTGTAGCTAGCAAGCAAGTATGGAAAAAGTATGGCGAAAAAAGAATTTCAAGATTGATAAATTTGACGCATGTGACAATCTTAGGTAGCATTGTTTTTATCTAAATTGGTATGCTTTAATCTGATGGTAGAAATTGGTTTTAAAATTTCAAGTCTCCTTTCTTAATTATTTTTGGTTTATTGTGTGTAATACTAAACCTTTATACTAAATGAAATTTTGCCACTTAAGCAATTTTAACTATATTGTTTTTTTTTTTTTTAAAGAGTGTTGCAACAACGTTTGGTTAGAATTATGTTCTGTTGTTGGGTAAACAAAATTTTTATATTTGAATAATTTGAATTTAAGTGAAAATAACATTTGGTTAGTAGTTCTAATTATTGTTTGCATATGATAGGTACTTACAATGTTTGTTCACATTGTAAGGGCTTTATGTATAAAATGTTTCAAACAGAAACAAGGCTATATTTCAAGAATGGTGACGTGGCACATAAGGTTATATACCAATGGGATTGGAGGCTTTCTCATTGGAGATAAGTTCTAAGCATAAAATCTTACAAAACCCAATTTAATATATCAACTAAAGTAGTGGTAAGTGGTAATTTTTTATTGATGTTGCCGTCCAAATTCCCCTTAGAATCTTCTGGTGTTGGCTTTCTTTATAATTTGTCTCTAATCAAGTAGTATTAGAGACATAACCCCACTTTAATTTTTTGTCTTTTAATCACTTATTCTTAGCTCCAATATTAAAAAGCATCTTTTAGACTTTCTTCACCGCCACCAATCATTTTCCTAATCGACTAACTTATGCTTAAAACTTCGTTAATTTCCTTAGTCAACAAAGTAGGTGATAGCCCTTAACTCCATTAATTGACAAAGGGTGTTGAAATAATAAAAGTGTTATCATATAATCCCTCCGTCCCTAATTGATACATTTTTTTTTTTACACACAGATTAAGAAATATTAGGTAAGTTGGTTAAAGCGGTTATTTTTACTTTATTTTTCCTATTATACTCTTGCATTGGTATTAAAATATTAGATAGAGCTAAATAGTACTCTTATTAAATAATCTCAAAATTTATTGTTTTCTAATGTAAAACTAAAGACAATTAATATTGCTAATAAATGAAAACATCTAACTATTAACATCAAATTTTCAAATTTCAAATTTTGTTTCAACTTTCAATAAGTATATTAAATGATTATTATTTATAAGTCTTAATAACCATGAAATTAACTAAGGGTAAAATAAGAAATCAAATAATTTAATACTTTCTAAAAAAGGAAATCAGCCAAAATATTGAGACAGTAAAAAAAGAGAGACAAACCTATCAATTTGAGATGGAAGAAGTATATATTAGACTGTTCATCTTTTAATTTAGTGAAGTCTTTTGCTTAATTCTTGAAAACAAGTACATAATGCTGCCAAATTCCATTTTCTAAATATTCCTACTAGGAATCATATAGTGTTGAATTTCCATTGATTATTGATTAACATTTTTCAAGACATTTCATGTCATTCTTGTCTATTAATATTAAATAATATTTATCAATAGACATGTGATTGGAAAATGCTTAGTTTGTCTTTAAGACAGTTTATGAGTTTGAATCTTAATCAAGACTAAATTTTATTTTGAGATAAAATAGTGAGATGTTGTAAATTTTTGAAATCTTATTCTTAAATTTTGAATTAAATTAAAATGCCAAACATGAAAATAAAATTAAAATTTTATACCGTTTTCATTTCTTGGTATACCAAATATGCTCTTAGAGTAATACTATGTTTTTCTTTATAGCTAATTAACTTCATAAATATAAGGATTATATTGATAAAATTTAAATTTTGTTGCGTCTGCTCTTAAATCTTAATTACTCTCATTTTGACCTAAACAAAATAAATTGTAGCTAAACAAAATTTGCAATTTAATGACCACTTTAAAAAATAAAAATTTGTGATGAAACCTAAATCCATGTTATATTTACTTCGAAAACCAAGTGATTTCAATCTTAATGTGAAATACAATATTAGCATGTATCTAGAAATACTATTGATTGTTATTGATTTCCTTTTTTTTTCCTAATAAAGCATCATACATAATTTTTGTTTCACCACATAAAGAAAGAGAAATATAATGGCATCTATAAATTCTCAAGGAATTGACATTAGAAATTGTTAGTGTTGAAGACGATAGCAATACATACCAAGAGTGAAAATTAATTGAATTATGTGCTAAATCATGATTAACATCATGTAGAAAGCAACTAAGACTAAACCTTATTGGTCTCATGTATGATGTGGAGATAACTTATAACCACTTTGTTTATTTTCTCTTAATTTCCTGAGCTTTTTCGTTCAGTGTGCATAGGTGATGATGACAGCAATCGTAGTCCACTACTAAGGCAACTCACTTGCGACCAATGTGACCCTATTTTTTTCACCTTCTGTCCGCATGTTTGGACATGACACAAGTGAATTGTGGTTCATCTCATCATTCTTTTCTTTACTGCCTTTTTTTTGTTTGTTGGTTACAAAATACAGTTTCTATGTTCAAAAAACACTTAACTGCTTTGTAAAGTGATAAAATTAGAAAAATGGGATGAGAAAGATAAGAGAAGGAAAAGTAGAAGATCAAATTTAGTTTAGAATTTTTGGATAGTTTTCAGGGTATCCAATACCTCATTTATACTACAAATTAAAGTCAAATAAGAGAGTTGGCCAATTGATGTAAATATCATAATTATGGTATGTGTCTTTGATTGCAGCGCAGTGTATTCCATCTGCTTCGGTAAATTTTTCTTATTTGAAACAAATGTTGGTGAACAAAGTTTTGCTCAGTAACATTTTTTTTCAGTCGACCTTCATGGATAGTTCTGCTCAGCAATTATCCAGTAGTCCCTTCCTCGTGAGTAGTCCAAATGATAAAAGGTGTAGATATAAATGTGAGGAGAGCAGAGTTTGAATCTCATTCCCCTTTGTTCTCCTTCCTTGTGGTGGAAAATTTAAACTATGTCTATTACTAGTTAAATAAATAAATAAATAAATAATCCCCTTAGCTTAGATAAAAAATTTATGCACAACAATTTGACATGATGACTTCTTGGTTATTCAGGGTGACGTTTTGAGTAGAACACATGTCAAGCATTCTCTGATGAAATTTGATGTTTATCCTTTTGTTTCCTTGATATTTTTTAGGATAAAGATTACAGTACGTTTATATTATGATATTATAGTAGTGTAATTATTAATTTATTATTAGATTAGATTAAAATTATTATTTATTATTAAATCAATAATTGCGATAAATAAAATAAATAATAGTTGCATTGAATTAACAAATTATTCATTAATATTATTGAACAATATTATTAAATTCATTATTATAAAATTCACCCACGTTTTAATATTTACCCTTTAAGAGCAACTTTTAGGGGTGTACTTGATATTGAATCCGCTAAGGTGCATTGACCATTCTGTTATCCTCCCCGAGAGCTTTGGTTTGTGAATGCACTTTTTCAAAGGCTGATCTGCTTAAATAATCACAGCATTGTGGCTCGAATTGAAGTATGGTTTCAGCTTTATTGCTATAATTAAAGAGACATGGTAAATAAGATTTTGGTTTCCTAGATGGACGTCATAATAATAATAAAAATTATT
>CATIWR010150659.1:0-30606 GCA_949677035.1 Omphalea diandra
TATATATCATTTATATATATATATATATATATATATATATATATATATATATATATATATATATATATATATATATATATATATACTCTAAAAATAACAATAATAGCAATGGCTTGGTGACCATTCCATTAAAAAGTTATAGTAAATTGTAGGCTTTAAATTGGGCTTGAAATCTAAACAAAAATATTTTCAAATTGGGCCAACTATTCGAATTTAACTTGAGCCTACTAATGCAAATAACTTTTCCTCTTATACTAATAAATAAGTTCTAATCTCTTGTTGATTTGGCATGAGAGATTAGTGATAAGCACGGACTAAGATAGTTTGAAATTTTGAAAATTTTCGAAATTCTTTTAAAGTTTTGGAGAATTAATTTTCAATAAATTAGTATTATTTTAAATTTTTTAGATTGTTCTATTTAATTCAATTATTTATCATAATTGACGTAATTCAATTTGATTATTTAATTTAGTTATATACTGGTTAAAATATTCAGTATTTTTAATTATTGATTTTCTATATCACTTGAAAATTTAAATATCTTACCTTTTAAAATAAATAAAATTAGTTATGCACTAATTAGAATTAAAAAAATTTCGCCATTCACCTTAAAGATTTGTTTAATTTAGCAATACATGATCAATAATAAGCAATGCAATAATTACTAATAAGCTATTTATAATCAATAAATTAAAACATTTAATTATTTAGAAAATGAAAATACGATGAAATTATAAAATGATAAAAAAAGTTATTATTTTATATTTAAAATTTTATATGAAATATAAATTGATGATGATGATGATGATGATGATAATAATAATAATAATAATAAATAATGATAAATATAAAATTAATATGAGAAAAAAAATAAATGTTAGAAAAACTAATTTTTAGTTTTTAGCTATATTTTTCTAAATATTGAATACTAATTTTTAAATTGAAATAATAAATTTTACTATTTATCAAATGCTTTTTTTTTTAACATTTGAATGTTTAATCACTGAATACTAATAAATAAATGTCAAAGTAGGCAGATACAAAATATATATTGGCAAGCATTATCAATCGTGTTGAATTAGGAACTATTGTAATTTGTAAGTTGCTCATTTTTTTTAAAATTTTGAGGTAGGAATATACGTGATTTTTGCTCAAAGAAAAAATATAATTTATAAGCCATGTTCGCAAGTGTAAATGTTTTATATTTAATAAAGAGTCTTGTTAGCAATTATAAATTGTATAAGAATTCACAGAATCATTGGATTGATGAGAATTAAAAGTGACATACGAATCAAATCAAGTCATTATTAATTTAAAGTAAAAAGAAATTTAGATTATTTTTAGATTTTAAGTTAGATATTATAATTTTGACCTTTTTCAAAATAAAGAAATATTTTTAAATTTTAGAATAAAATTTAAATATTTTAATAATTTAAAATCGAGCTATTCAAATCGATCTTAAATCAAATTAAAGTCAAATTAATTTACATTGATTCACAGATTAAATTAAAATTATTTCGAAATTAATAAAATCAAGTATAGACTATTTTTTAAATAAGTTAATCAATTTTAAATTAATGCAATGTACGAATTTATTCAGAATCTAGTACATAAATTTAGAACATCAATTAACAGTTAAGTGAAAACAAATTATATACTTGTTTGTGCAGTATATTCGAAATTATTTTGAGCCATAATATCAACCACTGGAATTTAATATTAAGAAAATATATCAGAAGGATTGAAAATCGAGAACTAAGTCTTTCTCTCCTTGACCTTCTCGCAAGACGACTATCAATTGGTGTAACAACTAGGATTAGGGTTATGAAGCTAGAAAAGGGGACTTAATCTATTTATAATAAATTTTAACAGATCTACCCATCACAGATCTATATTAGATTAGGTCTACACAGACCGTCTTTCATATCGGCCTACTAATGGTGTCATAAGCCCATAACTCATTTGATCACAATTTAATTGAGTTTATTCACTAATCAATAAACTATATTATTCAGTTCGTTTTATAAAAAAATTAAAACAAACCAATAATTAATATTAGCCCACACAAAATTCTAACATTTTTCTATTTGGGTAATATTAATTATGACGTTTTCATGTTTTATGAAAGAAAATATTTTTAAAAACGACTCTCAGACTGAATACTTTAAAATTAAATGTGGCCATAAAATTTTAGAAAACATATAGTTTATTGATAAAATGACACCTTAAACATAATCATGTCTATATTAAATTATCAATATCGGATCATGACAGTAATTATGTCCTTTATTGACATAGTACGAATCCATAGTCACAAATATTGACAACTTAACCGACTTAGATTTTGATGACAGTGTAGCAAGAAAATAACATTCATATGTGATCAGGACACTATTTTTTTTGTCAATCCTCCAAATATTTCTCTTTTTGCACATGCTCAAACGAGTAAGAAAAATTCATAAGGCTTCACAATAAGGCTTTTATTCTATTTTGGAAATACACATAATATATGTTTTAGCCTTTGTTTCCAGAAACACAATTGGAAACTAATAAATATAGTTTAAGATAATTACACTAATCTTAAGAACATCACGCACAACTCATAACATGTTATATATATAGAATGTGCACATACGTATAACAAACAACCACAAAATACTCAACTCATATAAATAAATATATATGAATAAATAATGTAACAAAATTATTTAACTTTGACGTTCAATTACAAACATAAAACTCTCACTGACCAAACACATCAAAAGACTCTACAACATCCATATCATTAATATGTTTCTTGAAAATAATGGGTCTAAGTCTTTTGGTTAGAGGATCAGTTAACATCAAATCAGTACTAACGTATTGAATTTCAATATCTTCTTTCTTTACTAAGTCTCTGACTGTAAGATATTTAATCTCCATATGCTTAGAACCACTCGAACTTTTATTGTTCTTAGAAAAGAATACAACAACATTATTATCACAATAGATTCGAAGTGGCCTAACAATAGAATCGACCACAAACAACCCAAAAATAAAATTTTTTAACTATATAGCTTGTGTACTAGCACCATAATAAGCAACAAACTCAACTTGCATAGTAAAAGAAGCTGTAAATGTTTGTTTAACATTATTCCACGAAACAGCACCACCAGCAAGCATAAAAACATAACCCAAAGTGGACTTCATATCATCTTGACAGCTTGCAAAATCAGAGTCTGAATACCCCACTATTTCAATATTATCCACTCACCTATAAATCAGCATATAATCCTTCATCTTTTGCAAGTATCTCATTACTTTCGTAGCAGCTACCCAATGATCTCACCCAGGATTAGAAAGATATCAACTAAGAACACCAATAATATATGCAATATCTGGTCTTGTACACACCTGGGCATATATCAAGCTGCCAACTGCGCTTGGATAAGGAATATTATTCATGGCTTGTTTTTCTATATCACTTTTAGGGCATCACTCCTTATTAAATTTATCTCATTTCATTACAAGAGTATCTCCACATTTTTAAGATTGCATATTAAATATACTGAGCACACTATCAATATAGGTCCTTTGAAAAAGACCTACTAAATGACGAGATTGATCATGACGAATCTCAATACCCAAAATAAAAGATGTATATCTAAGATCTTTCATATTAAAAGTCCTAAAGAGTAGCTACTTAATCTCACAAATCATCCCCATGTCATTACTAGCCAATAAAATAGCATCAACATAGATAACAAGAAATATAAATTTACTCTCATTGATCTTATGGTAAATGTAGATCTATCTTGTTCTCTGTAAAATCAAGTGAAGTGAATACCTTATCAAATTTGAGATACCATTGATGAGAAGCTTGTTTGAGATCATATATAGATTTCTTCATCTTACAAATTAAGTGTTCTTTACCATTTTCTTTAAAACCCTTGGGTTGCACTATGTAAACTCCCTCACTCAAATCATCATTCAAGAATGTTATCTTGACATCCATTTGATGCAACTTTAAATTAAAATGAGTAACTAAGACCATAATTATTCTAAAGGAATCTTTAGAGGAAACAGGATAAAAAGTCTCATTATAATCAATACCCTCACACTGTGTAAACCCTTTAGCAATCAATCTGACTTTAAATTTCTCAACTTTTCCTTTAGAACCTTCTTGATTTTGAATACCCATTTCTAACCTATGGGTTTATAATTAGAAGGAAGTTCCACTAATTCTCAAAATTTGTTATGACTCATTGATGTCATCTCATCTTTCATAGCATCATTCCACAAATCAGAATAAAAACTATTAATAGCCTCATCATAAGATACAAGATCAACAACATGACCTATATTACAATCATCTTCACTAAGATAAATCTCATAGTTATTTGGAATTGCTGACCTTCTCGCCCTAATAGACCTTCTAACAGGTAATGCTTCAACTACAAGGCTCTAGAGGATTCTCAATAGGAGGAGGAAGAACAACTGCACCCTCACCATCACCACCTACTTGAACAATAACCCTTATAATCTTTTCATGAGATAAAGGTAAAGGAATGGTTACAATTTCACTTTGCACATCATGAATAGGTGATTGAGAAAAGTCTAGATCAACAATATCCATCTCTAAAAACTTCACAGTCATGGACTCTACAATTCTTGTGTCACGTGTAGGACAATAGAACTTGTATCCTTTAAAATGTGTTAGGTACCCAATAAAGTAACAACGAGTAGTTCTAGGGTCAGTCTTTTTCTTATTTAGATTATGTATTCTAACCTTAGCAAGACAACCCCAAACACGAAAATGGTTCAAGCTAGATTTTCTACAAGTCCACAACTCAAAAGGTGTTTTAGATACAGTTTTACTAGAGACACGATTCAAAATATAAAAGACAGTTTTAATAGCCTCGCCCTATAAGAATTCAGTTAAATTAGACCTATTCATCATGCTCCTCATCATATCCTTCAAAGTATGATTGCACCTTTCAGCAATGCCATTTTGTTCGAGACAACTAAGAATGACATATTGGGCAACTATTTCACACTCTTGCAAATATTTGACAACTTATTCCATATGTTGCCCAGTCTCATCATATTTGCTATAACATTCACCCTCACGATTAGTTGTGGAAGCAACATTTTGAATGATTGTTAGTTAATGAAAAAAGTAGGGAGAATTAATGCTAGAATTGGGTTTGAGTGATATAACTTATATAAGATGTGTGAAAGGCGTATGCATTTCTGTGTTATATTACACTTAATGTTTTCAAAATTAGGTTGAAAATTGAATTTGTTAATTGATTTATTTTCAATTTAATCAATTCGATTAGTTTAATTAATTAAATTTGATAAAATATTTTTAAAATTATATAGTGATATTTAAAAAATAAAAATTAATATAATATGATAAAATAATAAAAGAAATATTTAAAATTTGGGTAATGTAGTTTACTTTTAAAAAGTTATTAAAAATTTTCATAAAATGATATAATTTTGAATTGACTCAATTTAATCTAATTTCTAATTTTGATATCGATTTTCTCAATTTTAATTTTTTAAATTTTGATCAAATTTTTAATGGGGCCATTTTTGACTTGTAACTGAACCAATCACAAATTAGTTTTTAATCTTCTCAATCTAATTAAGTAGTCCCAATTCGATTATGAAAACATTGATTATATTGAAAAAGTGTTCCAACCAATGAAATGTTTGTAGGTTTTCTCTTAGTACATAAAAAAAAAAATATTTGAAGGGAATGCATACTAAACACAAGATTTCCCCAGTCACTTAAAAAGAGTGATATCACCAGACCTATTAGCTGAAGCTTGAACTGTCTGTAGAAATGCCCATTATTGCATTTTGAAATATATTATAAAAATATTTCTAGTGTTTTGAAATATATTTGGTCTCAAATTTTATATTTCTAGTGTTTGAAATATATTATAACAATATTAATTTTTTTATTTATAAGATTATAACAAAATTTATACCATAAATATTTTATATTTATATTATGTATTATTCAATGGAAGAGAAAATACATTAAAAATAAATTTTTTTTTCATGGATGTCACCTATTGCAGGTGAACATCATCGATCGATGATAACTGATGATGGATGTCGGTGATTAAGAATGATCAGTGATAATAAATACATGTGTTTATATATTTTATTTTTCATTTAGATGGGTTTGTTAAAATTTGAAAAATCACTTTTTCATTTTCAAAATGATAAATCGTTTTCCTAAAAAATGACTTAATTCTCTTTGATTAGGAAAATATTTTCTATTAATCAACTTTTCTACATACACCGAATGGAGAAAAATGCAAGAATAGTTTTTAAAAAATATTTTTTATGAAACAAACGAAGCCCTACTTAATACACATTTTTTACATTTAATAATAATTCTACAATTTAATCATTAATTATAAAAATAAAAAATATATTATACTTTAATATCTAGTTTTTGAAATTTAACATCTTAATTGCTAAAAATTAATATTAATTATAATTTAGGCGGATTTAAGGAATATGTTAACCTAACTTGGTAGTATGGTGAACTAAGTTTGTTTTGATGATTAGAAACACATCTAAAAGCTAACCCTTGTCCAAAGTTATTTGTGTAAACTATTGCAGGTACATCAATTTATTAAACAAAGAACTTTAGAGAAAGAGTTATGATAAAAACTTTAAGTATTCAACTCCAACGAGTGTTGCCAGTATTTCAACAAGTGTTGTGACTCAGCAACAAGTGTTGAAGTATCTTCATAGGCGTTGAAATGACACCCAAGTACGAGTAAATTCTTTTAGACCTCTTAACCAACGTTTTTCTCAAAGCACAACAAGCATTGGATGCCTCAATACGTAAGCTATTCAAAACCTCTTCACAACGGGCATTACAATTTCGCAATAGATGTGGATTTGAACATCTCAATAGGTGTTGCATTTTCACAACAAGCGTTGGACGAAGTGACTTGACTTAAGCAAAATTCTCAAGATCTTGACACGGGCATTGGAGAAGTTCCCAGGCAAAGCTAAGATCTCAGGACACCTTCAAATGAGACAATCTCAAAAATTCATTGAGATCACTTTCAACGGGCATTGAAAGTTCACCAACAATTGTTGAAGTACTGTTGAAAATCTTAAAAAGCATCAACTTCACATCCTCTTGGAAATTTGCAATGAGCATTGTTTATATCTCAACAAGAGTTGAAATTGAATTCCAACAGGCGTTCAGCCGTTAAATATACAATTGAGAAAGTCAAAAGAGGAGCGTCTAGGCAAATCTCTCTCTAACAGCTAGTTTCAATAGACATTTTGATAGTATCAATGATCGTTAAAGTTGCATTCTGTTTGAAAATCATCTAGTTGATGACTGAACAATAGGAGTGGGAATGTCCAACGGGCATTAGGTGTCTACTCTAATAACATAAAGTGACAGTTTTCTTTCTAACAACTAATTCTACGTCTTTGCCTATAAAAGGACTCTCTCACAACAAAAACAAGAAACAAATGGTCAAAAAATGAGTATTTCTATTGTGAAAGCTATCTTTGAATAAAAGGGGTGCAACAAGTGTGATCTAGCTTACAAGAAAAGATCATTGTCAACACTTGAAAAACTATATTCAGAAACAGAGTTTGAAGAACAAGCTTTCAGATTTCTCTCAAAACTCTCTACCAAATCAAGCACACCTTGTGAGTGTATTCTAAATTAATTATTGCTTGAGTGGGAGAGCTTTTTCTCAACTTTTTGTGTTGTATTTCATTTGAGAAAACCTTTGGTTATGAGATTTTAAGAGATTTAAAACCATACTCTGTGAAAGGTTTAAGGTAGTATTTGTAAACTACTTTGGGAAATGGTCTCAGTAGCACTCGAAATTCTACTTATAACGGCTTTGTAGTGCCCGGAAACTACTGTTGTAAAGGTAGTTGATAACACCTATAAGTTATCTAAATAGTGAAAGGCTCTAGTGGGAATACTAGAGGAGAGAACGTAGGCAGGTTGTGTTGAACCTCTATAAATTAGTTACCTTGATTCTTCATTATTTTTTCACTTGTTATTATTTGTCCCCTTCTAGGCCATCAAAGGATAACCAAATATATTGATAGCAGTAATTAGATTTAGAATGGATTTGAATAATAAAGTTTGTTTTTTTTAAAAAAAATAGATTTAGCATGGATTTAGATATGTATATTTTTATATGGTTAGAACTTTAATACTTCATTCGTTTCATTAGATCTGTCTTTTTAGAAAAGTGTTTTTGTTTCAATATATTTATCGTTCTACAATATCAAATATTGTCATCACTCCTCTCTCTTTTCCCTTTCTCTTGATGATAGAGTTTTAGTTAAAGATAAATTAAGGGTCTATTAGTCTATATTAATAAAAATTATTTTTGATTAATTGTTTTCATAATCTATGTGCATAGCTCTAAAATGATAGATATTATGAAACATATAAAATATCTTTTAATGGACCGACACCTCCTTGCCATTTCTAGTCATTGCTTTATCTTAGAAAAATCGCACTTACCCTTTTTTTGAAATGCGGTGAAATAAAAGAGAAGAAAAATAAGGACAAAAAAAAAAGTGGCAACTTTCATTGTTTAAAAATGAAAAGAAAATTAAAAAAAAAAAAAGAAAACATCTCTTATTTTTCTATTTTTATTTTCCTCTCAAAATAGAGAGAAAATATGATGATTAAAGATAATTATGATGAATTTACATTTTTTTCTCTTGATACCTCTATTGAAGAAAAAATAAATTTACTTTTATTCTTTCTTTCTTTTTCATTGAAACATAAAGAGAAAAAATAAATAAAGAAAAATAAAATTTATGTTTTCTTTTTTAAAAAATGACACTTAATGGATGAGCTTTGGGAAGAGAATTCTCTATTGATCTTATTGCTCTTGGATTTTTAATTTGTTGATGCAGAAAATAAATCATTAGAATGTTAGGTGGATTGCAGATGATCCCCTAATTTGACAGTTAGAGATGTTTAGAGGCTAAAGATTGTAGATTTAAACTCTATTAATAGCAATAGATTCTTTTCAATAGAGATTTATAAAATTCCGTGGATCATGTGGAAGCAATCCAACCATGCAATAAGGAACAAATAAAAAAAGAACAAAATATTAGGTGGATTGACTCAGTATATAGCGTCATGTGATCTTCAAGAATCTGCTAATGAATATTGAAGATAGATGCAGGAATAAAGTATACCTCCATTGATTCTAATCACAAGCTGCTGCGTACGTATTCAGACTTTCCTAGTCATATAAAACAATTCAAACCACAAGTGGAGTCCAAATTTCTTATTCACTACTAAGAAATAAGACAATGATTTGATCCAGTAATGATTCGATATTTGAAGAGAAAAATTGTCTTAAATTCACATTGTCATCCAATGAGAATCAGATACCTTTTAAAAAATTCCACAAACGAAATTGTTGAACTTAAATTAAATTCATTCGTGTGCCGTGGCCGGACGATTAATTAATAAGCACCAAATCCTATCAAATGCCATAAACTATTATCGTTTAGTTTGAAACAATTAAGAAAATTCCAGTTTATTTTTTATGCAATAATTGCATTTTGCTTAGTTTCCCTTCTTTATGATCTAAATAGATTTGTTTACAACTAATTCATAAAGGTCTAATGATAATTTAAATCAAAATCTTTACATGTCCGTGCGATTCTAGTTTAATCTTTAAAAATTATCAAAACATGTCAGAATCGTGAAATTGAATGTAATATTAACTTATTCATATATTTATAATACAATTTATATGAAATTTGTGCCAGAGGATCATGAAATTTTATTAGAATGCATTTTATATTTATTTATTTTACTTATTAATTTTGATCAAAATATGGAATGGGATCTATGTTACTTTGATAATGTCTAAAATTTAGACTCAAATTGTACTAACACAAATATTTCCAGTCAAAGACAAAAGCAGCAACTTGACTCTACTGCTAAGCTTGAAAGGAAATATCTTGGCATATTAGTTTAGTACTATCATTTATCGACTAAAGATGAGCTAGTTTACATAGTTAAGAAGAATCATCTATGCAGGGTTACAGATGCCATGTTGTTGTTTGTTATGATAAATTTGTAATGCATAGATGGGTAGATTTGTATACAAGAAAAAGTGCATGGTATATTTCAGTGGTTACTAGATAATATGCAGATGATTCCTGCCCTGTCTCATATGCAGCAGCAAGCTATATTAGTCTATAGAGTACTGCTCAGCCATGAGATTGACCTTCTAATTGCCATTTCTGTGATGTCATCACAACTCTCGTTAAACATAGTCATTGGAATAAATGTTGCTGCCTCGCCTCATACTCTGACTAGGGGGTTTGAATTCTCAAGCCTACAATCCTAGAGATAACCATAGAATCACTGTTTTTTTTTTTTTTTTGTCACTGTTATATATGACTTCTGCTGCTTGTACTAACACTGAGACAAAATTATTCCGACATCTACTTACCATAAAAATTTTCATTTTTCCATACTTCAGTTGTGGAGTTGAGGAAACCATCCAAATGTAGATGATCATATAGAAACATATGGTGGTGGAGTTCATTATTGATAACAGTTATCACTTGAATAGCAATCGTTAGGCATGACCCATGTTCAGATGTCACATCCTGACAACCGGCCAACGACTATAATACAATAAGAAACGTTAAGTATCCCGGGATTCTAGGGATTTTGCCTACTTTTTTGAGGTTTTTCCATAATGCCAAAAGCTTGAGACACCTAGGTGACGCTTAATTAAAGGTACAAAATCTTACAGCTTTACTTGGTTCAATGTTCTCGAGTGTTATAATTGGAGATTTTGTTTCAAAGACCTGGTACTAGTCAAAATGCCGGATAACTAGAGATGCCAACTGCCCATATATATAAAACTAATACTCTGATACCTTATTTCAAGCCATACACTATTAGTTTCATGAAGATCTGCAACAATCTTTGGGTCACCCTCTTACTCCTCTTCTTCACAACATGCAAAGGTTAGTGATCATTTTACATTAATTTAAGTGCCATAAATAATAAAGATCGTCTCAGGGCGCGAGACTTACTGTAATAAATGGGCATCTCAGTGTACAATACTTAAAAGGCTTTGCAAAGAGTATGACATATAAGATTTCTTGATTTTTATGATATTTCATTTGATGGTTATTTTGCAGCTGTCAATTCCAAACTCTTCAGGGAGTACATTGGAGCAGAATCTGATTCAATCAAGCTCTCCGATGTGGGTGTAAATTCCAATGTGGAATTCCATTTCATTCTTGCATTCGCAATTGACTACACAAGCATAGGAAATCCTTCACCCACCAATGGAAAATTCAATGCCTTTTGGGCATCAAGCCATGTGACTCCTGGAGAAATTGCCTCAATAAAGGACAGACACTCTAATGTCAAAGTTGCTATTAGCTTGGGTGGAGATACTATCGGTGATAAATATGCATATTTTGCACCTAAGTCTATATACTCTTGGGTCCAAAATGCTGTATCTTCACTAACTCACATGATCAAAGAATACAACTTAGATGGAATTGATATTGACTATGAGCACTTCAAATCAGACCCTGAAACATTCTCTGAATGCATCGGACGGCTGATAACTAGTCTAAAGAAAAGTGGGACCATATCATTTGCTTCAATTGCACCATATGATGATGATGGGGAAGTCCAAAGGAATTATTTGGAGTTATGGAGCAAATATGGGGATGTAATTGACTATGTAAACTTCCAATTTTATGCTTATGACAAGATTAGTCCGTCTCAATTTGTGAGGTATTTTGATAAACAATTTGCCAACTATGGAGGAGGTCAAATCTTGGCCAGCTTCACTTCTGATGATAAAAATAATGGAGGGTTGAAACCAGAAGATGGGTTTTTTGAAGCCTGCAAAGAGCTAAAGGACCAGGAGAAATTAGGGGGTATTTTTATATGGAGTGCTGATGATTCCCAGAAGCATGGATACAAGGGGGAAATTGAATCTCAGGCCTTCTTAGCTGCTTGATGAATTGGGTTATGTGAGGAGCCCTCTCTATGTGTGTGTATGTATTCATTTTGATGATAAAAGTTTATGGCAAGAAATTGGGTATTGTTGGCCCATATTCACTCCTAATATGATCACTATAAAGCAATATTGTTGCTTTTGGGCTCCCAGATGTTGCTTTTTTAGCTTTTTTTTTTTTGTTAACTTGATTTTGACGGAATTTACAACTATTTCTTATTTTTATTTTGAAGATGTTCCAAGTTTTTTTTTTATGTTAATATTGGCGCTCCTCAAAAAATTTTTTAACACTTTTTTATTAATTTTATTAAAAATTTTCAGAATAAAAAGAGAGATAAAATAATAAATTAAAAGCATTAAAATACTTTTGAAGAGTGTCCATGTCATTACTCTTTTTTTTTTAAAAAAAAAATTATCTAGGAGTAGAATTTTAAGTCATGAAGTAACAATAATCACATTTATCTATATAATAAAGAAGATTAATAAAATTAACTAGCAAAAATTTGCCTATATTTTAGGCTAATTAATAAGTAAATGACAATTTAAAAAACTATTTATAACTTTTAATAGAAATTATTATAATATTTTAAATTTTTTATGTAAAAGCACTCTATATTATTTTAATTTTAAATTAAATTATTTTATTTATTAGATATATATACACTTATTAGTGTATATAAATTTCTCCCGTGAAACACTAGCAGAACTTGAATTGATTTGTAAATGAAATTAACTTCACGTCCATTTTTTAAAAATAGAATATAACTCATATTTTATCATCAATAAAAGTAGATGGTTAGTTAGATCCTGTTTGAAATAAATCATATAAAAAGAAAAAAATTATATTTAATGGAGTTCTATCATTTAGTGATAAAATTCTATTATTTGGAATAAATTTTAAACTGATAAATCTATAATAAATTCAAATCATTTTATTTTTTTAAATATCTTTATTTATTTAAAATAAACATAGTATCAATTTAAGTCATAAAAGTAGTAGAATAATTTAATATAAATTTTTTAGTTAGAATGAATTCTCTCAAAATATTATCATTGATTTAATTTGATTTTCTCATCAAATTATTTCTTTTTTAAATGAAAGAAATGATTTTTTTTAACATAAAATTTTTAAATAAGAAAATCATTAAAATAGATTTTTTTCTATTCAATTCTCTCAAATAACAAATTAAATATATTTAAAATAGGATTAGTTATTCATCTCTTACTTTTTATCATTTAGTCTTTTATATTTATTCTTTTATATTTATTCTATTATATTATTAGATTTTCTATAACTTTTGTATTAAAAATCATAAGATTCTTTATTATGACCCCTTATGGTTTGTCATGCTTATCTGAGTCATCGTTCACCTTTTGATGTCACATAAAATAGTTATTTTCATTTAATTTATTACACTCTTATGTACCAAAATTAATTTTTAATTAGATATTTTCTATTAAAATTATTTAAAAGTCAATAAGACACTCAACATTATATTAAATCTTTAGATTTCACCACCCCTCTAATTTTGCTAATCTTGTTTTTTTTTTTTTAGTTTTAGAATAATGAAAATTAAAAATACAAAAACAATTTGTGTCTAGACTTGTTAGAAAATGGCAATTTGGTAGTCTAACTTTATTTTTTATTATATTTTGGTGTTACAACCTATAAAAAAAAGTGTTTTTAATAGGTAACCATCAGATTTCCTTTTACTGGCTTCATAGGTTAAATTTTAATTTGATCCTTAAACTTATTATCATGACATAATTTACTAAAAAATTTAATTTGATCCTTAAACTTATTATCAAGTTTCAAAATCATACAAAACTAAATTTTATTAAAATTAAGTAGAATTAATATTATTTTTAAAAAAATTTAGTTAATTTTTCTAAAAAAATTAGTTGGTATTTAAAAAAATAAAAATTTTCATTTTTATTTAAAAATATGGATAGTTTTTTTTATTGTTTATTGTTTATTTTCTTATTTTATAAAAAATATAAAGTATCATAGACTTATGTGCTTTTTAACAACATAATAATAATAAATGGGGTTGAATGATTTTTCTACTTGATAATAAGTTTAAGAATCAAACTAAAGTTTTATAAATTATGTCATCATATAAGTCTATGATACTTTCTATTTTTTATAAAATAAGAAAATAAACAATAAATTAAAAAAAAAATAATAATAAATGGGGTTGAATGATTTTCCTACTTGATAATAAGTTTAAGAATCAAACTAATTTTTTATAAATTATGTCATGATAATAAGTTTAAGGATCAAATTGAAATTTAAAAATATGAGTAACCTAATATAAATACTTTTTTGTAATGTTTATAGGTTGCAACATCAAAATGTAAGACAAAAAAAGTTAAACCACTAAATTATTATTTTTTAACAAGTTTAGATACCAAATTTTCTTTTATCCCAAAAATTAATTACAATCATAATTAAACATTCAACCAGATTATAATCAACATTAATTAATTAAAATTTAAAATATAAAAAAATATTTTTGAGGTATAAATGTGTTTGATGTAAGTGTGTGTGTCTATATATATATATATATGAAGATGAAAATATTTATTATTATAAAAATATTTATTATTAATTTTTATTATTGCTTTAACGTGTGTTTAATTGTGATTATAGTTATAATTTATTTAATTTTTAGTTGAATAATAAGGATAATGAAATTTAAAATTTAATATGAATATTAAGAGTATTATGGACTTTTAAATAATTTTCACAGAATATATCAAACTGAAAAATAAAATAACTTATAATAGATCAAATGAAAACGATTATTTCACATATCATTATAAAGTAAATGATAACTTAATTAAATATAACAAACCACAAAGAGATTATAATAAAGCAAATTCTATAATTTTTAATAAAAAATTAATAATAGAATAACATAAAAGTAAAAAAATTAAGTCATACGGAGTGAAAATAATTTAATTAAATATCACAAACCACATATGTTTCTAGCAATTAACCATTCAAAATGTCAAACTCTGTTACCTATTTCTTGGTCACTTTCATAAAAAGAGACAAAGAAAGGAAGACCAATGGGGTTGTTTTTCATCATTGTAGATGTTTGTGCTGCGACGAGAAGCTGCAAAGCGTAGCTATCTAGTTTCTTGGGTGGTCCAACCATAATCTACCAGCCTAGCTATAGCCATAATCTTTCGGTGAAGTATTGAGCTTTTTTCTCAATGATGTGTCATTGTAAGGTCCTCCATGATTAGAAACCTAACCAACTATAACAAGCGTAAATTAAAGTTGACCCTTCTGTATTCAAAGTAGCTCATTTGTCATGTTTGCTTCCCACTTTATTCATTATTTGTTTGAATAATCTCCTCGTTTGCTAATCTTCACATGTGAAAGATTTGTCTCTAATCTCAACATAGAGATATAGCGAAAGATATAAAACTACAGAGATAAGAGTTGGAAATATATGTGATAGAGCAAAAATAATCTTGTTTTTATGAGACAAATTGATTATATAGAAATTTCAAAGTTGATATTACTTCTTAGTTTTAACATTATCGTTCTTTATAAGAAATACAACATGATCTTCGTTTAAATTTAATTGATGAAATTACATTCTAACCTTATATTATTTGAGATAGGCTTGACTCCATATTGCTCCATCATTAATACCAGTTTGTTAATTAAGAGGTAATTATTGAGAATTTCATATCATTTGACATGAAAACACATACATGAAAAAGACTATAGTGCTCTGCTATATATCTCTCTTATCTTTCTGTACTTTTCACTATTTGTCAACTTCCCACCAAATTTAACTTTAGCAATGGGGTAAAGTTTAGAGTCCATGGCTATTTTATTCTGAAGTGACCATTAATTTTTTTTTTTTTTTGAGAAATTCTGAAGTGATTATTGATAAGGGATATCCACACTTTTGCAGCCATAGTTCTTAAAGAAAATAAATATGCGATGAATAACAGCACTGACTAAGCCATCGCATGTGATATTTGCGACCCATAATCATTTTTTTGAGTGTAGGATTGGACATCAATTTAGTCAATAAAATAAAACAACAAAGAGCACTTTTTATTCAATCAAACTACAAAATCATTTTAACCTTCGGCTTAAGAGTGTTATATTGTTTATGATTTTATGACATTGCTAACTCATTTTATATATGAGCTAAAAAAATAATGGTTTATTTTTATTACCATTTTGGATCATAATTAGATTTCTTAAGCTCCGATTGTTTCTAGAAAAATATTTTTTATATTTTTTCTATTTAGTGCATTCATAAAATTTGATCAATGAAAATAATTTATTGATTGAAAAATAAATCATTTTTCATGAAAATAACTTTCCGTTTTAAAATAGAAAATCTTTCGAACTTTGACAAACTTATTTAATTGAAAAATAAATTATATAAATATTTGTATTTATTATTACTGGTCATTCTTGATACCAATACCCATAACCGGTTATCATCGACCTGTTACAATTGCCAGAGATGTGTGTGACTCATAAAAATTTTTATTTTCAATATGTTTTCTTATATTAAATAATAAATAGTATAATTATAAAATATTTATGATGTAAATTTTATTATAATCTTCTAAGTATAATCTTATAAATAAAAAAATTAATATTTTTATTATGTCTTTTAAATACCAAAAAATATTTTTTGCAGATAAATTATTTTTCATTAAATAAACAGAGCCTTAAATGATGATATTTTACAAATCGTGTAATATTTATCTCTCACTTTTAAAATTTTTCTAATTTTCTTATCCACCCGAACCTAACAATGTTCGAGAGACTTATAATTAAACGGTTTTAAGGTAATAACAAACAAATTTGTCCATTTGTTTGAAGAAAATAAAAATTGGTTGGAAGAAATGATCTCACAATTTTATTTTTGATACAAAATAGCAAAACTTGAACATGAAATTGTCTTCCATCACTCAGCCTAAGTCAACTTCTTGAGTGCTTGATTGTCTGATTGTCTCATATTTGCTTTGCCGTCCAAATAATTTCTCCACATTTTTTTTTGAGGGTTAGATAAGAAGCCACACTATTGTTAGTTTCTTGAACGCAAATGTATTTGTTGGATGAAAAATGAAATACCCGCGCACTTTCTTTATCATGCCACAATACCTTTTCTTTTCAAAGAAAAAAAAAATTTGAAGAAAAAGAAAAATACAATTGCTATTATATAGGTGGCAAACTATATCATTCTAACTTGCTTGATCTGTAAATTGTTTCAATATGCTCCCAATACAAAATCACAGAATCTAAATTATTCAAAAATAAAGTTAAATATAATTTTAACAAACATGATATGACAAAATTTGATTCAAAATAATTTAATTTTAATTCAATTGCAATTAATGAAAATATTTTATTTCATTAAAAATAAAACAAAATTTGTTTGTAAAAGTCAATTGTGAATCATCTAATCTAATCCTATTTGCAATTCAAAAGGTTATTTGATATTTACTTAAAAGTTAATTTTGCACTTTAGCTCAATGAGTAATTAAAATCCATCTACAATTCAACTTGAACTTATTCAAAAATTTAATCTTGTTTGATCTGACCTATTTATCATTTATGTGCTCAAGTAATACATGATCTAAATTTGCCTACAATTTAATTTAAATTCACTTGAAACACAATTTATATCACACGGGAATAAATATAACAACAACACGTATGTCTATTATCGTAGTAAATAAATATTTAATATAATATGATCTGACACGACACAAGTATATGACTAAAATTGAAATCTACATGCTTCATTAAAAAAAAAAAATGCTCTGACTCTCAATAGTCTAACTCCACTTGAATCGGAGATGAGAATAGAGTCTGGTGTGATGATGCAGATGAGATGAACCAAATGTTTACAAATTATCTTTCTTAAAGTGTTACTATTTTAAGGAGGTGTTATCTTAGCTACATACTTTAACACTAATCAGTGTGGCAAATCATGTGAACCTCTATGAATGATAGATAGAGAATTTACCCATCCTTATAATAAAAGTATGTTTCTCATGGTCATTGAAGGAAATTGCATGAAACTATAGGTATAATTCTAAAAAGGTCATAAGGAATTCATTCTATTAAAATCACTAGCCTTTTAATTTATTTTCATAAAGCACTAAATTCAAAATTAACCTAATTTTTGTTCACCGGTTATAACGAGGCAGACGGAGATGGACTAACTCAACATACAATGGATCTCACTTTATCACATCAATTGTACTAAAGATCACTTAATTATAAAGGTCATTCTAAGCGGGTCACCGAAAAAATATATACCTAATTTTTCCAAAAAATAAAATTCTTTTAATACTTAAATTTAATTTGGTGTAATTGATTTTTTTTCTTAGTTAATAAAACTAGACAACATTGAGTCAAAAAACTAAAATTCATAAAATGACCCAGAATGGATGATATTCTTAGAATGACCCAAAATTGATTGAATTTATAATCCTCACATTTGTCACATCAATTGCACTATGCCTAGTTATTGTACGGTGAGGTTATTTAAATTTTAACGAGATAAAAGAAGTATGAGAAAATATAATAAAAAGATAAATAATAATATTAATGATATAGAAAATCTGAATCTATTAAACCTTGTATGAAAACTTAGATTTTGAAAGAATAAAAAAAATTATTTTAATGATTCTCTTGTTTAGAACGTCTATGTTTAAAAGAATTTAATTCTATTAATTTTTAAAAAATAATTTGCTAAGAAAGTTTAATTAAGATAAAAGTCATAAAATTTTAGAGAATTCATTCCAATTAAAAATTTATAAAAAATTTCTCTACTAACTTTGGAACTTAGTTTTATTCTTATTTTAAATAAATAATGGTATTTAAGGAAAAAAAATGATTTCAATTCAATATAGATTTATTCCAAAGAATTGAATTCAATTGAATTTTATCAATTTAATATTTATTTCAAATAATACAGTTCTATCACTAAATAGAATTCAAATTCTTTTCTTTCATATTTTATTCTAAATAGAGTATTAATGAAATTTAATTGTACTTAAACTTTTTAATTGAATCAATTATATCGTTATTTTCTTTAGTTTTAATTATATCCAAAATCAAAGTTAAAATAAAATAAAGTATCTATCTACATTAAATTGAACTTTATATTTTTTTTTTAGTTAGCTTAATTAGAACAAAAAATTGAGATCTTAGTTAAAACAATATTTTTATTTTAGCTTAATTTAATCAAATTTTTAGTAAAAAAAAATTAAAACTTGGTTTATTTTAATTTTGTATGAAAAATAAAAAAAAGAATTTTCAATTTATATTTATAATAAAATTAATCCTCTCTCTCTCTCTCTCTCTCTCTCTCTCTCTCTCTCTCTATATATATATATATATATATATATATATATATATATAATGAACGAATGTTTTGTATTCACACTATGGAATAAATAGAATGAATGTTTTTCAGTGACTTTCTTAGAATGACATTTATAATTAGGTGATCTTTTGTGCAATTGATGCTGCAAAGTGGGGTTCATCATATTTTGAATTAATCCATCTTTGACTGTCATATCATAATTGGTGAAAGAAAATTGAATTAATTTTGAATTTAGTACTTTTTATTAAAATAAATTAAAAAATTAATGATTTTAATAGAATGACTTTTTTTTTTTGGATGACGTTCTTAAAATGACCCTTATAGTTAGATGATCTTCTATGCAACTTGCTCTTGATTAAATCATAACATAAATTCTTGCATAAGGTAGAGTAGTAATTCTTCAAAAAGAGTTTATAAGTATCTATGCACTATGGTCATGGACTTGAGAGTCAAGAATTAAATTAGATTCAAAATAGTTTATACTTCTTTATACTTTCATTCAAATTGAGAAAAAGTTTTGGAAAAAACATTAAATCACGATAACCTAGCTTGATAAGTTATAGTCAAACTTGTTTCACTCTCCTTCTTAGTCGAGGTTATGATGCATTTTTAGATGTCACTCATGATCTATGCATACAATGAGTTTATGAATAATTTTTAATAAGTCTAATGGGCCACACTCATTAGGTAATTAAATAAGGGATATAAAAGATAAAATTTACCCTTAAGAAGTTTATGGGTTATCATATTATAATTATACAAATTTGAGATTTCAATTAATAGTTAATTAAAATAATTGGGCTTAGAAGATTATGTTTGGACGCCAAGCTAAGCAGTCTCAAAGGAGGCCATATGGCTAAGCATTGGCCTAAGCCTATTCGATTAAGCATGGTTGGCCACACTGAGGAAAGACCTTGATCCTTGTTTTACTTGTATGACAAGTGTACACTTTTTAAACCCTAATGGTCATATGATCAATAAGATATTAAGGAGCTTTTAATGTTACTAACATATTTCATAGCCTAATTTTCTCTATTGAGGACCTTTTATAGTCTCAATTTTCTCTTCCACTTTGTAGTTTCTAATGTAGTAAGGAAAAGTGTTATTCCTCCTTTATTGTTATGCGTATTACCATTAGAGGCATTGTACTTGGATAAGGAAGGATTGCATACAAGTGGTTCATGTTCCTTATAGATTTCCTTGTAGTATTATTAAAGCCACGTATATATCATTTTATTGATTGTTTTCATATTAATTTTATGAATTAGAGTAATCTATTTTTGAGTGTTTGATTATTATTGCAATAATATTAACAAAAAAGGGTTTGATTAATAAATAAAAAAGTTATTTTGTTGTTTGGTTATATTTATTTTGTATTCATAATTATATCCAAATAATTTTGATTGTGGTTTATGATGATTATATTTTGATTATTAAAGATTTTGATAAAAAAAATATATTTTGGTGTTGAAACATAATTTTTACAAATTTTATAATATATTTTGAATATATTGCAAAATAGAAACAACATTTGATTTTACAATCTGGCGAGACAATAGTCTTGCATGAGCTACTGCCTAGGTAACAACATAGCCTTAAGAAGGAGTAGCCTCATAAGTCAGGGCAGCTACCTAGGAGGTAGCCTAGGTCATTACCTTGATGGCAGCCCAAGCCATAGCCTTAGGTAATGGCCTAAAAATTTAATAAATAATAACATTTTATTATTTATTAGTCAAATTGCAAAATCTTAGATTTAATATAATTAAATTTTAAATTTCCTTAATATACGAAAATCCACCAAGAAATCTTGTGATTTTGATTTTGTTACATCAAAGCCTACAATTAATTTAGGAAATTAATTTTGAGTGAAACATAAGATGATTCACAAATTGAATTGAATATACTACTTTTTTTTTTTTGAAGGGTTCAACAAAAGGTTAATGGATGCATGGTCTGGACACCAATGTGATTAGTTAAATGAATGATTGTTTTTCTAAGTAGGGTCTACATGCCTCCTTTTTTCTTAAATTTTTTTAAAGGTTGTAAAATTGTTTTTCACCTAAATCCCCTCAAATGTAGCTCGAGATTTCTATCAGATTTTATAATTACTTACATAGGTATAATCTCAATATATTTAGGTAATTAATCTTTCAAAGAAAAGTCCCAAACGATATCAAGACAAATTAGATGGATTGAGGATTGAAAGTTTAAAAAGTCCATAATCATCTAGTCAAATATGAATGGCAATATTTATATTTTCATTATTAAAGAATGCTTGTGATACATAACAATATGATTATAAATTAATGTCCTTATAAGACCTAAAATAGATCTCTCATTTAAATAATATTAAGTCAAGATAAAAATGTTTCCTTCCATCATAATATTATAAATGAGAACCCAAGTTTATAGCTAACTTGTTGACCTTCATCAAAGTTATTTTAAATATGGGCACATTTATAACATGACAATATTTGATACTTTACTTAATGAGTTTGACCTAACCGAATTCCATAATTTATTGGTCTCTGTTAATAGTATAAGATTTAAAGGTAAGAGTTAGGGCCTTATATATGAGATGATAAGCTTAGTACAAGTTACATAGAGATGCAATAGACAATAATTGCCTACCTTATTTATTTTATATTGATTTATTGATTTCTGTCAAGGCTATTATAAAATAAAAGAGATTCTAACCACTAAGAATTCATGATAAATTTCTCAATTAATAAAGAGAGTTATTAATTTGAATAAAATAATGAGACTACTATTAAATGAAAGAGCACATTTAATTGGTGTATTATTGCATTTTACTTATACACATTTTTCTCTTTTAGATTGTTAAATCATAACAAGTAATATATCATTAAGGAACATACTTAACACCAATAAACTCATGGGAAATAATTTCTAGAATTAGTATAGAAATTTGAGAATTGTTCTTAAACAAAAGAAACTATTGTATGTTCTCACCACCCATGTCCTCCCATCTATATTGAAGGCACTAACCCTAAGGACGCTAATGCTTACTTAAAACAGAAGAGTGATGATGAAATGGTTGGATATATCATGCTTGCTTTTATGTCAAATGAGTTGCAAAAGAAGCAATAAAAAAATATCAGCCTTAACTATGATTGTGCATCTTAAAAGTTGTTTGACTTACAACTACGGAATGAGAGGTATACGGCTTCTAAAGAACTCTTTGAATGCAAGATTACAGATGGGATTTTGGTTAATGCTTATGTATTAAAGATGATTGGCTTGACTGAAATAGTTAGGCTAATTGGGGTTCACTATGGGTCATAAACTAAGTATTTACTAGGTTCTACATTTCTTGCTAAAGAGCTTTTCATAGTTTGTGACGAATTATCACATGAACAATCTAGAAACAAACTTGTCAAAGTTGTTAAATATGGTTAAAGTGATGAAAGGATCTATAGAGGTCGAAATAAGTGATACCTTGCTAGTGGAGTCATCTAGGCCTAAGAAGAAGAAGGTAAAAAAGAATGCCTAGAAAGATTATAAAATGAAAGTTGACAATTGAAGCAAAAGGAAAACAAGAACAAAAAAAATGAAAATGGTACTTGCTTCTATTATGTCAATAAGGGTCGTTGGAGACAAAACTATAAGATATATCTAGCTACCTTGAATAAGACCAAACATCTTATGCATCTACTTCAAATGTGTTCTTTATTAAGATTAATTATCTAATAAACCTTCTACTTCCTAGGTAATAGATACTAAATGTGGTTATCATATTTGTACAAATATGCAACAACTAAAGATAGGCAGATAATTGAAGAAAAGAGAGGTAAACCTATGAGTTAGGAATAAGCAAGGGTTATTATTTTACTTATAGAAACATACTTTTTGTCATTACCCTTGGGACTAACTATAGATCTCGATAATTGTTATTATGCTTCAATATTTATCAAAAACATCATTTCTTATATTGGCGAAGGAGATTTTCCAATTTTTAATAATAATAGAAGATGTTACTTTTTTTCATTTGATGATATTTTACACTTTTATTTTGAATATTGGCATAAATAGGCCAAACCTAAATGATCTAGATGATATATATCTTTGGCATTATCATCTTGGACATGCAAACAAGAATCACATTTCCAAGTTACATAAAGATGGTTACTTTGACTCTTTTGATTATGAATCATTTAAGACACACAGATCATGTATGTTAAGGTAGATGACTAAGATATTGTTTGGTGCAAAAGGTGAATGTTAAAAAGAACAACTAAAGCTAATATATTTAGATGTGTATGGCCCTATGGTAACCTAAGCTAAAGGAGAATACTTTTACTAATGACTACTTGAGGTATAGTCAGGTGTATTTTTTGAGATAAAAATCTAAAGCCATTAAAGAGTTCAAAGAATTCAAAGTGAAAATAGAGAAATAGCTTAGCAAAAAGTATTAAAACACTCAAATTTCATTGAGGTAGGGAATACTTAAGCTAAAAGCTTTTAGATTATTTGAAAGATAATGGGATTATCCCATAGTAGACCTTCAACAAACCTCAGTTAAATTGTGTTTTAAAATAAAGGAATAGGACCTTAGTGGACATGGCTTGATCCATGATGACACATATACCTTTACCAATTTAGGTTTAAATGCTATAAGGTTTAAACATTATAAACAATAATCTATATTCGTAATAGGATTCCATCTAAGTTAGTACATACTACTCCATATAAGATGTGGAATAAAAGGAAACCTAATTTTTCATTCTTTAAAACTTATGGATTTTAAGATTATGTCAAATAGAATTAATCAGGTAAGTTGGAAGCTAAATCTGATAAATGCATTTTCATAAGATATCCTAAAAAGACAATAGGATATGACTTTTACAATTTAATTTAAGACATGCCCCCTTTCTTAGAGAAATAGTTCATTTTATAATAGGGTAATGGAATAAAGAATCTCTTGAAGAAATATAAAATATTTAATATGAGAAAGAGATGGAATTAAACTTTGAAGAAGCACCTCAAATAATTAATGGGTAAATAAGTGTATCTTAAAGAGTTGAAAAATAGTAGTGACTCTAAGAGATGGCTTGATGCCTTGAAATTTGAAATTGATTCATATTGAAAACTAAGTATGGACTTTGATGGACCCATCTAATTCAATAAAGCCCATTACATACAAGTGGGTTTTCAAGAAGAAATCTGACATGAAAGGTAATGTTTTCCTATAAAACATGGGTGGTTACTTAAGGTTACAAATAAGATAAGGAATTCATTTTGATGAAACCTTTTCTTCAATTATAATGCTTGAGTACATTAGATTTTGCTTGCAATAACAACACATTATGATTATGAAACATAAAAAATGAATGTTAAAACTACTTTCCTTAATAAAAACTTATAAGAAGATACAAATATGATACAACATAAAGGTTTTATATCCAAAGAACATGTCTACAAGGTATGACAGCTAAAAAAAATCCATTTGTGATGAAAGTAAGCCTTAAAAAGCTAGAATGTCCTAATTAGATGAGGTAACCAAAGGGTTTGATTTCATCAAGAATGTGGTGAACCTTATTTGTATAAGAAGGTTATTAGAAGTATAGTTTGTTTTCTTATGTTATAAGTTGTAGACACATTACCTAAAGGGAATTACATTCCACTGCTCTAGTATAACATTCCACTACTCTAGTTTATAAAATTATTTGTCCAAAAACTTCTTTGTGAATGACTGGGGAGAAGCAGCTTATGTACTAGGTATAAGATTGTATAAAGATAAAGCAATGAATCTACTTGGATTAAACTACAAAACATACATAGAAAAATGGGTAAAAAGATTTGGTAAGGAAGAATCCTAAAAGGGATTCTTAACCATATATCATAGGGGTTTATCTTTCCAACTACATGTGTTCTAAGAGATAGATTGAGAAAGATCACATTATTAAAGATCATATGATTAGCATTCTATATGCGTCTGCAATTAGATCTATTATGTATTTCATATATGTACAAGGCTTGATGACTTATATACTCTAAGTGTTACAAGTAGATATCATGTCAATCTAGGTAAGAATCATTAGATGGTTGTTAAGAGAATTCTTAAATACTTGAAAAAGACTAAATATTATTTTTCTTAATATATGAAGGAGAATCTAAATGAGATAATTACTATAGACAACTTCACATTTGACATATTTAACTAAGTCATACCTTACATTTTAAAATTACATCATAAACCCCCTCTTAATTACCCTATTACACTGAATAGTCTTTCCATCATTAAAAATGAGCATATGTTGTTAGAATTAGTCAAAATAAGCTTTTATATTTTGTTTTAATAACAAAAATAACATTATGTTCCTTTTGAAACTTCTATAAAAGCTTAGAAGGGTAGAAATTGATGTCATCACAAAAACCAAAGTTCCCATTTGCTTCAAATATAGTGAATTCCCAAAAACCATCTCCAACTATTTCCATGAATCTTGAGATTTATAGATGACATATTTGGGCAAAAACATCTAGAAAAGAATAAAGAAAATAAGTAAGATAATAACAGTAAAAATCCATTAGAGATAATCTAGCTTCTTAAAAGCCAAGAAACATGAGAACCTCGATTTAGGTCTTTGCAAAAAGTGGTTACCACCAGCTGAGGAAGAGCGGAGAAGAAAACTCTCCATCTTCAATGGAAGGGCAAACTTAAAAGTAAAAACATATTATTTTCGGCTTGAAGAGTCTCAGATTTTGTTAAGTAATCACATTTATCATTAGGGTAAAATTATGGATTTTCACATCAATTTGATTTGTTGATCTTATTTATGTGCTATTATCAATGAGTGTTGGCGCATTAGTTTCGGTTGTTTTGATTAATACATAGTGATTCATTCCGGTGCATAAGTTTTTCTCTTTGCCTTTAATGCAGAGGTTTGGTTACACCTTTTCATTTGTTTCTTATTATTAAGATTGTTGAAAGAAACAGTAAGGATGAGCAAATAGAGCCATCTAAATTTTTAAATAAGATTTTCATTTTTTCTTCAACTCTTTTGTAATGTTTTATTTTTAACTTGAAATTTAAGAGTTATTTTCAATGAGCTGCTATGTAAAAATTAAAGAAATACAATTGAAAAGTAAGGGAAGTGGAAAAGAAAAAAAAGAGAAGTTCTTTCCTTTCTTGGAAAAGAACAAAAAAGAGAAGTTATTTCCTTTCTTTTAATAATTTTGTTGCTAGGCCAAAGGATTCTAATTATGTTGTCAAATCTTTGGTGAATTCTTTATCTAATTATTTACAGGTAAAATTATTGGTTTTTTGTTTCAATGTCCACTATTTTTAAAGGACATAGAAATGGCTTTTCTTTTTTGAACCTTAGGCGTGAAAAGTGATATGCAATAAAACTCAACAAAAAATAGTTTTTAAGCCGCAAAACCGAGAGGCTTCCTTACATGGGGCATCTTTTTCCTAAGGTTAGCATTGATTTATGTGGTTATGGATTTTAAAACAATTATCAATTAGGTGTAACTTCACTTTTCATGTAATAATAAATGACATTATTTATCTATTATGTTCACTTTTTAAAACTACTAGTTGATAAAGTCCTTAGAATATGTATTATGCAAATATAATTATGAAGGTGTTCATAAGAATAAGAAAAAAAAATATTTGTATATTAAGATATTATTTTAAACATCCTTACTCATAGCTTTGTCAAAAGGAACCTTGATATGACAAATACACTAGCATGCATTATGTTTTTCCAAATTAGAAGTGATTGATCTCATCAACCAATTATGTGGACACTTGGTGGGCTAATCCTTAGATTTCTATAGTTAAGAAATTAGATTAACTCATAAAAAGAATCCCTTTAAAGTAATTGGATGGTGTCAAGGGAATTTTTTTATGAAGGTTGTGATATTGATCCTTAGATTTCAAATTATTATGTTAGCTTATATGTCTAGCTACATGTTTTGACACTAATCAATAAGGCTTTAAATCTAGTTATACATAAAATAGTGATTGGATATATCACAAATTATATGAAGCTACTTGCCTTTCCTTACAGTAAGAGTATATTTCTCATTGTCATTGATTAAGTTGTAACATAAATCCTTGTATAAGGTTGAATAGTAATTCTTTAAAAAGAATTTTTATATGTTTATTCACTATGATTATGGACATAAGAATCAAGACCTAAATTAGATTCGAAAGAGTTGACAATTATTGATACTCTTAATATAATTGAGAAATAGATTTGGTAAAATGATTATATCATAATAACCTAATATTATATGTTATAGTTAAGGCTCTTTGACTCTCCTTATTAATTAGGAGTTGATGAATAAGTTTTAATATGATTATGATTATTGATTTCATGCATGACCAATGTAAATAAGGAGTCTAATAGGTCATGCATGTTAGGTAATTAAATAAGGAATAGAAAAGAGAAATTTACTCTTAATTAAACTTTAGGGATTATCTTATTATAATTATACTAATTAGAGATTTTAGTTAATTATCAAATAAAATAATTAAGCTTAGGTGGTTGGGCTTGCTAGTCATGCCAAGTGGCCTCAAAAGAGGTCGTATGGCCTATATAGCCAAGCATGGTCAGCCACACCAAGCAAGAAGCCTTACTCCTTATTTTACTTATATGACAAGTATGTTACATTTGAACCCTAATGGTGATATTATAAATATGATATTATGGAGTTTTTATGCTTAAAGCATATTCTATAACCTCATTTTTCTCTTCCATTTTGTAGTTTCTAGTGTAGAAAGGAAAGTGTTATCTCTTCTTCATTGCCATATAGATTACCATCAGAAGCTCTTCACTTTGATGACTAAGGTTTACTACAACCTAACTAGGTGATAGAGGGTAAAATTTTTAATTTCGAAGACTCCAAAGATAATTTCTTAATAAATAGCATCGTGAGTTTCTGAAATGTATGTGTGTGTGTGTGTGTGTGTATGTATGCATGCGTGAGTGTATGTATGCATGCATAAGTTCATACGCATGTGTAATCTAAGATGGAAATAGTTTTAAATTCTACATCTGGTATGTGAATGATTCATGTTCCTTGTAAATTTCCTTATAATAGTATGAGAGTCACTTATATATAATTATGTTCATGATTTTCATATTGAATTGTTGCGAATTAGAGTAACCTATCTTATGTGTTCTATAATTATTGGATTTATATTAATCACAAAGAGTTTTTAATTGACAAAAAGGCTATTTTTGTTGTTGAGTAATTTTCATTTTGTGTTCATAATTATATTAAAATAATTTAATTATGGTTTGTGATTATTTAAATTGATTATGAATAATTTTTATTAAAAAATATATTTTAGTTTTAAAATGAAATTTTAATTATTAAAATTCTTGATTTTACAATCCATTTTGAACCTGTCATTTAAAAAAAACATTAGAAATAAAGGCTTATTTTATATTTTGTTAATGCAACAACCTTGCACGAGTTATGGCCTAGTCAATAACATGCAGTCGTCTTACGAAGGCAACAAGTTTGTGAGCCAAGGCAGTAGCTCGATCAAGAGCCCAAGCTTTTACCTTAGGCGATACCTCAAACTTTTGGCTCAAGGCAACTTGCCCTTTAATTTTTAAGCCTAGTTTTATTTTATCCAAAAATATAACAATACTAAAACTGTATTATGAATTAATTAAATTACAAATTTTTAGATTTAATATGATTAAATTTCAAATTCCCTTAATATGAGGAATTCTTCTAAGAAATCTTGCAATTTTAATTTTAATTTTAATATATCAAAGCTCACAATTAATTTGAGAAATTAATTTTGAATGTGACACAAGATGATTTGCAATTTCATATTAAATGTACTAATTTTTTCTTGAAAGGTTCAATAAAAGGTTAATGGATAGATGAATAAGGATACCAATATGATTGGTGCAATGGACAATTGTTTTAGTAAATAAGCCATACATGCCTTCCCTTTGTCTTCAATTTTTGTAAAGGTTGTAAAACTCTTTTCTCACCTAACTTCTCTTGAATGTAACTCCAGCTTTCTATGGAACTATTTAAGTAGTTACATAGGTATAGTATCAATGCATTAAGGTAATTATTTTATGTAAACCTTTGAAGAAAAGTTCAAGGCACATCAAAACAAGGAAATCCTTCCATGGATCAAGAATTGAAAGTTCAAAAAATCCATAATCATCTATGCAAATGTGAATGTCAATATTTATATTTTCATGATTAAAGTATGTGTGTGATACATGATAATGATGATTAGAAATTGATGCCATAATGAGACCTAAAATTAGTTCTTTATTTAAATAATATCAAGTCAAGATAAATGAGTTGCCTACCGTTATAATGTTATAAACGACAACCTTAGTTCATAACTAACTTATTGGCCTCCATCAAGGTTACTTTAAACATGAGCATGTTTATAACATGAAAATATGTGATATTTTACTTAATGGGAATGGCTTAACTAAATTCTATAATTTGTTGGTCTTTGTAAATATGGTCATACCTAATATGTTAATATAAAGAGTCATCATCTTAATAATCTAAAAGTTGCATATAGATGTAATTGGAAATAGTTGCCTAATTAATTTATTTTATACTGATAAATTGGTCTTCGTTGGTGTTGTTATAAGATAAATAGGATTCTAGCCACTAGAAATCCATGGTCAATTATCGAATTAATAAAGGATATTAAGTTGAATAACATAATGGAAGTATTATTTATGAACGACCATATTTTATTGATATATTATTACATGTTTACGTATACACTTTTTATCCTTCAGGTTGCTAGAATCATGACAAGTAGCATATTTTTAAGGGGCATATTTTGATACAAACAAGGTTGATTTTTGGATCCTGATTCGTATGTAGCACAAGTCCCAAGCTTTAATTCAAAAGATCAAAATAAGATAAACTCTTAAATCCCAATTAGACCTCTAGAAAACTTGTTTCTAGCAATCTGAATTATAAAAATTCAAGAGGTGTTAATCTCAATCTTAAATTAACTAAGTAATTTATGACCTAGATTAAACGAGTTTGTGAAATTATTAAGAACTCACTGAACAATCTCACCAAGTCCTATAAAGAACTCAAGAAGAGAATTTACTCTCACAAACAATTTTGCTAAAAAAGAAATATTCTTCAAATTCATTGATTTGGCTGAATAAGAAGGGCTATTTATAGCCTTTACAAAGCTTCTAGAAACC
>CATIWR010150670.1:0-16023 GCA_949677035.1 Omphalea diandra
TCTAACAGCAAAATCCAACAGAATCAGCTCTTATTCTCTTGGATTACAACTTCCATCCAAGAGATCTACCTCAATTACTCCATAATTCTCACTAACCAAGCATGATTAATATGTCATGAGATGTTAATTCCAGTTGAGAAGAAGATAAATTTACTTACCTACTGTCCCAGAATTGAAAAACCCTAGGCAGCTCACTTTTCTCCCTCTCTTCTTCTTCTTCTTCTTCTTCTTCTTCTTCTTCCTCTTCCTTTCTTTCTTCTTCCTTTGCTTTCTCTTGTTTCTGGTATAACCCACGTTTTTCCCTCAAAATCTGACCCTAATGGTCTGTATTTTTATCTTAAATAAGTCAAAAGATTGGGGCTGATTTTCTATTGGTTGAAAGTTAAAAGTTTTGCTTTTAGTCCCTCTTCTTCACTCATTAAGCACTTCCATCCATCTCCTAATTCCTAGATACTCCTTATACTTTTAATTAATTAAGCTCTAAAACACCATTATTTATGATATTATAACATGCACACAACATAAAACAATTTGCCATACAACTATACAAACACTACATATATGTTCAAGTGTCCCCAAATGCAATGGTGCTTCTAAATGACTATTTATCTAATGCATATGCTCATGTGATAATGCCAATGAATGTGGCTAGGGATGTTACATTATTAACTCAAATCCCTAAATTGACTAAGCAATTCAAGATTGGAATTCATCATTTTATGAAATTACTAAGCCTTCACATAATAATCTCACTAAGTCCTTTCAAGAACTAAAGAAGATAATAAATCTCACCAAAACTTTTTAATTATTAAAAAAATTGCATACAAACTCATTTTTGGGGCCTTTTATAGGTTTGCAAGGCTTAAAATAATACAAATCCTAATAAAAGATGAAAAAAAAAAATCTTTTTAGGACCTTCCTAAACACAACGGGACTTGTATTCCTTCCTAAATACAAGTTTCTTCCTAAAACTAACTACAAAACTTGTATTCCTTCCTAAATACAAGTTTCTTCCTAAAACTAAGTAATAGTTTCCTAATAAAATAAGGATAATATTAAAGCCCTATGGTTGGATAATAAAGCATTCAAGATTACAAAAATTTGTCTCAAAAATTGCTTTAAGCCTGCAGCTATGCGCACAGCCATGTCGCAACAGTCTATCAAAGGATCATAAAGATGCACAACTATGCACATGGTCGTACCGTAACTTTATACCAAAAATAGGTGCCAGCTTTTGATGACGCATGATTGTACTTCAACTTTCTAACAAAATTTCTTCTCTCTATGAAATGGGCTCACTTTGGACCAAGCTAAGCACTCCTCTTAAAGACTCTATGCTTCTATCATTTTGCATTTTGTCTTCACGAAATCCATTATTTTTTTGAGCCAATCTTTTTGTAATTCCCCTTGTATGAAAGCTCCAAGTGCATCTTTAAACTTCTTGAGCTTTCCTCTTGTGATTGGACCTTTAAGTAGAATTGGATCCCTTGCATCCTTACTTAGACCATTTGCATCATTCGGGCTTTAAGTTCCTTACATATTCATTAGTCCATTGGCCTGTTGGGCTCGTTCACATCATTCCCTTGCTTAGACCATTTGCATCATTTGGGCTTTAAGTTCCTTACATACTTCATTAATCCATTGGCCTGTTGAGCTCGTTCATATCTTTCCCTCCTTCTTTAGAAATATTTGTCCTTGAATCTAGACTTACAAGAAAGCAAATCCAAATATAAGAACTAACAAAAATAATCCTAATCGAACTTACTATAAAAATTATAAATCTTTCCACCCCAAATCGAATACAACTTGCATGAAGACACCTATAATAAGGTTAGTAAACACAAAATCTAACAAAACTCTAGCAAATAGAATTTGAATCAAAATCAAACATCTAAAAGAAAGACAAGTACATTTTTTCCATATATTATTGATAAACACCAAAGGAGTAAATTTATTTTTAACAAAATCAATAGATAAAAGAACTCTAGTTTTTAGAAAAGAAATAGAAGTTAAAGAACAAGAAAGAGAAGTAGAAACATAAGAATTAAAAGAACCCTTAAAATCAAAAGAAAATTTCTCATCAAATAAGTGTTTAAAACTAAAACAAGAAGAAAACACATACCTTGAAACATGAGAAATATAACTAAAAGGAAACAAACATTTGGAAGAAGAAAAATAGTTAAAAATACACAACTATACTCTAAAGGAAAACAAATATTAGGTTTAAAACATGGAATATATTTAAAATTAGAAGAGAAACATAAAAAGAAGAAGATGAATGTTTTAAGCAAAAAGAATATTTGAAAACTAAAAGACATGAATTTAAAAAAGAGAAGAAATGCTTATCATTAGAAGAAAACCTAAAAATGCTAACATTAAGATAAAAAGAAGAAAAATCATGCATAGAATTTAAAGAGGGAGTATAAAAATCAAATTTAACAGGAAACAAATGCCTAAAGAAGAAATTGCAAACATAAAAACAAAAATGAAAAATTTTTTCTTATGAACTAAAAAAAAAAAAAGGAAGCTTATAATAAACACTATAATCAAATTAGAAAGATGTTCTAAAATTTTTACAGTGAAAAGAAAATTTAGAAATACAAACACAACCTCTAAAAGAACCAAACAAACTTTTACTACTCGAATTAAACAAACGAAACATAAAAAAACAGTTTGAAACATAAAACCAAGAATCAAAACATTTCAAATGTTTAAAACTAGAAAAACAAACATAAAAAATAATGGTTTAAAGAAGAAAAACAATATTTAGAACAAAAGGAACACTCAAAAACATTAAAACAAGAATTAAAAGAAGAAAACACATTTTTAGAATACAGAAAAGATTTGCAAACATCAAAATAAAAAAAGGAAATCAAACTTTTCACACTAAAAAAAGGACTAAAAGTTTGAAGAAGAAAATAAAGAATTATCCCTATTAAACTCACATTTTAAAGATGAAGAATCACATTGCAATTTATTTAAATCTATAGAAGAAAAATAAAAATAATTTAGAGAAGGAAGCAAACTTCCTAAACTAGAAGAACAACTATAAGTGTCAAAGGAAACTTTGTAAAGGCAATAACTAAAACAAGAAAGATTATGTCTAGAACAAGTATGTACATCAAAACAAAGACTAGAAAACTCCATTTTACATAAATTTGCAACCTCACTCTTCAATTTAGCACCATTATGAAAAGTAGTATGAGATAGGTCGTCTTTCTTGCTAGGCTCCTCCCTTGAAAAAAATACTTTTCAAAACCTTCCAAAAGAGACATAAAAGAATTATTCAAAAGATTATAAAGTTCATTAGGTGCATAATACATCCCTTTGAACAAAAACTTTGTTATAGGCTCTTTGGAAGAATAGTTCTCATCACTCTCTTTTTCATAAAGGATTTTATCTTTCTCACCCTCTCCTATTGCATGCATATCGCTTGGGTTTGGTGCATCCTCTCTATGCTCTCCTTTTACCACTCTTTGCCCACACCTCTCTATTTTTTTTTTCTCATAACTCTTCTTTTGTTGCATTGATTTTTCTTTTCTAAGTTAAATGTGTTTTCTCTTTCTTTTATTACCTTTTGGTCCTTAAAAATTTGTTTAGGTGTTAAAGAGTACAAAATAATATGTTTGCCCCTAAAATCAAACTCATTAGAGAACCCATCATATTTAGCTCACTTATCAAATTGCCATGTTGGCCTAAAAGTATATGGCTAGCTTGTATAGGAATAACATCATAAAGCACCTCATCTTTATATCTACCAATAGAAAATGATATCAAAACTTGCTTAGTGACTTTTACTTCCCCACTATCGTTTAGCCATTTTAAGTTATATGGTTTAGGTTGGTAAGTTTAGCCTTTCAACAACATAGGTACCAGCCGCAGTAGTGCTACTACCACCAGTAATAATATCAAGACATAAATTACCATTTATCCTACACTTAGAATAAAAAATGTTTTCCCTTTGAATTTGATCATCCTTAACATTACACTTAAAGAATGTCTATCCTTAATAATATTCTTACAAGTTACCTTATTGGGATCTTCAAAATCATCATCACTAGCATATTCTACTAGAGGCATCTCAGGGTCAATGAAGTTTTAGACAAGAGAATGGCATTTTGAAGCCCTAGAGAAGTTTTTAAAGAGGTTTAATGAATTCAACTTGAGATTGAATCCTAAGAAATGTGTGTTTGAGGTTACATATGGCAAGTTATTAGGATATATGGTGAGCGAGAAGGGCAATGAAGTGGATCCGAATAAGGTGAAGGCTATTCAAGACATGTCTATACCTAATACAGGGAAAGAAGTCGGAGGTTTCTTAGGCCATTTGTAATATATTATCAAGTTCATAGCAAGACTTACCCCCATCTACAAACTATTATTTAAGCTATTGAGAAATGGCCAGTCGGTGAAGTGGAACAAATAGTGCTAGAAAGCTTTTTAGAGGACAAAAGAGTATTTAACCAACTCATTAGCAGTAAAACGCCTAAAATTAGGAAAGCCATTAATCTTATTTCTAACAGGAGAGAAAAATTTTATGGGTGCGATGTTAGCTCAAAAAGATGAAATGGAGAGTGAACATGTCATGTATTATCTCAATAATAAGTTGTTGTCTTTCTGAGAAAAGTACAATCAAGTGGAGAAGACTTTTCTGGTGTTGGCGTGGGCCATAAAGAAGTTAAGGCACTATTTTCACTCATACTCTATATATGTGGTCTTAAAGCTTGACCTAGTTAAATACCTACATGAGGCCCATACTCTGACTGAAAGATTAATAAAATGGTTAGTACTGTTGACCAAGTTTGAAAAAAGTATGTGACAAAAAAGGTGATCAAAGGATGGGCAATCATAGAGTATTGGACATAACAACCTATCAAATAGGGAGAATTAAAACTTCCTCAATTCCTTGACGAAGGATTAAGTGTGAACGGGCCACTAGGTTAGAGAATGCATTTCAATAGGGCAGTGAATAAGAAGGAAGCTAGTGTAAGAGTGATTCTAATTTCACCATAAGGAGAAATCTTTCCTGTGGCTAAAAGCTTAACTTCAAGGAAACCAACAAAGTGGTTGAATATGAAGCTTGCGTACATTGGCAAGAACTTATTATGCAAATAAGGGTCAAGACTATTGAAGTGTTTTATGGATTCATTGTTAGTTATCTCTCAAGTGATAGATGAGTGGGAATTAAAGGAAGAAGATTATGATTGTACCTAAAACATTTAAAGAGGATGGCATAAAATTTTTAAAGGATCAAATTCCACCACTACCTCGAGAAGAAAATGTGATGGTTGATGACCTAGCAACTTTTGTTTCCATTTAGGATGGACCAAAACCATTAAAGCCTCTTACACACTAAGATTCATAACGTCATGTCAAGTCGATAAAAGGGTGGTATAAGTGTTAATGGAGAATCGCATTTGGTACTATGATGTGTGAAGGTATCTCAGAAGCAGTGAGTACCTCGAAGAGGTTGAGATAAGAGAAAAAGAAATAATTTAGAAATTGGCATTGCAATTTATAGTCCATAATGGTATGATGTACAAAAGGATGCCTAATGGGATTCACTTGAGATGCTTAGCAGCGGAAAAAATGAGTATAGTCATAGATAAAGTGAATATGAGAGTTTGTAGTCCTTATATGAATGGGAAGGCATTAGTGAGAAAAATTTTAATGCTAGGATACTACTTGACCATTATGGAACAACGCTACATTCTAATGGTTCAAAGATGTTATGAATGCTAGATTCATGGTAACCTTAATCATCTGTCACCAACCAAATTATAAAATCTCACTTAACCTTGGCCATTTACAATCTAGGGTATTTATGTGACTGGGGAAATTAGACATGCTTCTATAAAAGGATAAAGGCAAATTGTAGTGGCAATAGACTACTTTTCAAAGTGGGTAGAGGTTAAGGCCTTCAGCAAACTAGGTGCAAAGTAAATGGCTTAATTGATCGAGAATAATATTATTTGTCTATATGGTGTATCGCATCATATTGTTATAAATAACAGTGTCCATTTTCAGGCTAAGGTTAGGATAATCTTAGAGAATTATAAGGTATCCCACTAAAAGTCTTCACCATATAGGCCGTAAGCTAATAGGACAATTGAGGTAGCTAACAAGAATGTTAAAAATGTTTTTGAAAAAATGGTCAAAACATACAAGGATTGGTTAGAGAAGTTACCATTTCCTTTATGGGCTTACCAAACTATAGCAAGGACATCGATTAGGATGATGTCATATTCTTTGGTGTATAGGATATAGGCAATATTGCCAATTGAGCTAAAAGTGAGGTCCTTATAAGTTTTGGTTGACCAAGATCCCTAAACATTAGTAGGTGAAGAACAGATTTTGAAAATTAGCCTTATTAGATGAGAAAAGTTTGAAGGCCCTTTACCACATCCAATTGTATCAAGTTAGAATGGCTCAAACATTTAGCAAAAGGGAAAAGTTGAATATGATAAAGGTTGGTGACTTGGTGCCGAGGGCAGTCCAACCATAAACTCAGGATTCTCAAGGAAAATTCATATCAAACTTGGAAGGCCCCTATGTGGTCAAATAAATCTACTTGGGTGGTATAATGAAACTATTAGATATGGGTGAGAATGAGTTCACCAAATTAGTGAACCTGGATAAGCTGAGAAATACTTCATGTAAGGTGTGAGAAAAGTAAATGAGCCTACTATGTAAAAATCCCAAAAGAACAACGTAGGCAAAATGAAGGCAAAAATCATAAAGGACATTAAAAAAATAGAAAAATAGCTCACTAAGTTGAAAACCCAAAATGGCATCTTAGGAAAAAGTTAGAGCAACGAAGAAAAGGAAAAAAAATGAAATGCATACAAGGTAAAAGTCGAGAGAGTGAGACTAACCACTAGGATAGTAACAACAGAGCAGTTGAGCTATAAAAGAAAAGACAAGGATAAAGGGCAAGGGACTAATTAAGCAAAGGCATTGAGCAAGACAATTAGATGTTCTAATGTGCCATTATTAAAAATAGTAATTATGCATTCCATTAGTGTGTAATACACAAAATATAAATGGTCTATGTTAAGCATAAAGCCAAAAGAATATGCATTCACATAAGCATGTCCTTGAATTAGAATTACATATAAAAAATGGGTGTTCTTCCATGAAAGATCATTATTTTTTATTCTTAGATAGGATAGAGAGGATGTTTGCAACTCTAAAGGCTAGGTAACCATGCCATGTAGTCTGCATCATCTTCAAGTGTGGATCTCTACTAGTATAAAAGTCGTAGTTGTAGTGACTAATCCAAGTAGCCTCAATCCTATATAAGAAGCACTGAGAAAAAGGACCCTTGACGAAGGAAGAAAGAAACTCTACCTCAAAATAAGTAGCGTTGAACTGGCGGCATACCTGAGTGGGGTCATATAAAGTGCCTGAGGCTAAGGCATGAAGGATTATGCAATTTTTGTATGTCTTTGGGGTAACATGCGATAGATTCCATCACAAGCAACTCCAATAAATGTTGGTGACTATAATATTGGACATCCATTTAACCTACCTAGCTAGAGCAGTAGCGGACTTTGACTGGCAACAATTTGAGTGATGTTGTGGGTACTAGAGCCTTACATCCATAGTAGGGGTAACCAATAGTCTCAATCTCTCTGGCAGCTAAATTTGAAAAAAAAAAAAAAGGTAAGCTTGTTAGGTTGAAAACCTAAAAGGGCAACTTAAGCAAAAATAAGTAGTTTGCTAGATTGAAAACCATAAGGGCAATCTAAGAAAAAGTTAGGGTAATAAAAGCAAAAATAAAAATAAGAAAAAAGAAGAGAAGAGAAGAGAAAAAGGACAAACTGATAAAAAAAGGCCATAAGACAAATCTATACTTCGAGCAATAGCAAACTACCCAAGAAAGAGTCACTAACACGAGGGCCACTTTGGCCAAACCCTCAATGGTCTTACCTATGATTTATAGGATGGGAGTCCTTCCCGATTTAGCTCATTCTAAAAGCAAAAAAAATCTATAGATCAATCTCTCCATCCTCTCTTCGTAACAAATACTCATCTATCAAAATCGTTGCCACGATGTGAGCCTATGATGCCTAAGCATGGTCTATAAAAAGGTAAAGGGTCAGAAAAAGAGCCATGAGAATCTTCTCATCACCTAGCATATACCTGGGTACCTCCTCATACCATATGTCAAAAGACACCATCATTTGTTAAACATGTGGGTAATCTAGCTGTAGGAGAGCAATTTGCTCTATAACCATAACATAATAGTAGAGAATGACCCTAAATTCCTTTAGTAGGGGGTTGATCGCAGTATCTCCAAAGTGAAAAGTATAGGTAGTGGAATCCCATAGATCCCATATTGTTTGAAGAAAGTTTGCATCTGGACAGATAGAAGATAGATAATGAAGAGTTGTAAGACCTATCCAAGGTATATCAAGCTTGATCTAAGATGTGAGAGTCCTCAAAAATGCTTTTGCCATGGTTTAATGGATGAAAATGTTAGATTTGAAGAGTAAAATAGGAGGTGGCTATTTATAGAAGAAAAAAGGGTTGCTTAATGCTTAACAACTATACACAGCAAAACACGTCTATACAGCCCTCTTAGGTGGTTCGTACATACCACCATTTGTCTATACAAACCACTTAATGGGTTGTCCAAACCACCTCATTCTAAAAAATTTAAAGCATCATCTTATTTGTATTCTAGGCCTAAGAATTGCTTGTACCTGTTTCAATATGCATATATTAGACTAATTGATAACTCAATTAAGATGTTAAAAATGAACCAAAGATGCTCGAAGGCCAAATCCCAATATCGAAGTGGTTTAGGGTACCTAACCTCTTCCTTAAGTCACACATAATTTTCAAACCTAATCTCTAATGGGGTGAAGATAAAATGGGGGTTCTAATTGACTTAGTTTAGGCTAAGATTTGTCCTTCCTTAGATTATTATCCTGATCAAAGTTGAGTGGCGACTCTACAATTCCTAAAGATGATACTAAAGTGTTATCTCATCTTAGTCCCCTAATGACCACAACTTGGATTTAGGGCTTTAAATTTATGTAAGGCTTAAAGGATCCCCCATTGATCCAAACTAATACCATTTCTTTTAAGGCCAATACCAATGTAAAAACCCCTTATCCTCTCGATTCCCCATTGGTCAACAAAAGGATGGAGTCATAAGTAAGATTTCACTCATTCATGCATAATCCAGAAAGGTATCATTTGTGCTCACAATATAATGAGCTTATTAGCTTCAAGTATGTTATGAAGACTTGTGTTATTACTAATTTTTACCTAACACATATGATAATCATAAAATGAGTTTCATGCATATATAAGATATCAATTTAAATAGGGTCAAAGTTTAATACAAGTTAAGTCTCTTATTATTTTGTTCCACTAAATAGCACTTAGTATGAAATGAAAATTCAAACACATAGAACTTTTAGCGGATTGGGATTGTATTTAATTTATTTGACTCAAAGTTAGCCTTTTATCCTAATAAACCTATAAGCTAATGTAAGCATCAAATTCTGGGCCTAAGAATGCAAAGCTCAATGATGAAATTCACTAAATACGTTCTCCAAAATGTAAAGAGGAAAATCAAAGGAAGAGAAATAAAGCCTTAAGAAACATTGGAAAAACCCAACAGACAAGCCCAAAACTAAAGTCTAAATCTGCCAACTTGGATAAATGGGTTGTACAACCTAAAATATATGGTTGTACAACCCACACCTGGGCTGTACAACCCTGTCTTAAACCCTAGTAGAGGGACCTTCTAGAACTAGTCCCCATCCCTTTAACCCTAGGATTATACAACGATGATAGATGTGCAACCCATTCTTAGTTATACAACCCACGTGTAAACCCTTATTCCAATAGATCCATACCTTTTCTATGATTGGACATGGACATTCTATAACTATAACCATTTTTAGCTCCATATGTCTATCCATCACTTATAAATACCTCCCCACTTCAAGACAAAGGGGAGGCTTGGAAACCCTAAGGTTATTTTACCAAAATTTCACCCCAAACCATATTTAACATAGAAACTCTAAGCCCTAACCCACTTCGATCACTTATAAGGTAGAACTAGGCCTAATCTTTTTATCATTGTGCATGGTCGAAGCATTTTTGGAGAACACAAAACATCTAATGAGCCTCTAAGGGCAAGAAAACACTTAAAGGCATCTCGAGAAACCCCTTTCCCCCTTTTCTTCTTCTTATTCTTCTTTTTCTTCTTTTCTTATTATTTTTAAAAAACATAGGAATTTGGGTTGTACAGACTTAAATACATTATGTATAGCCTGATAACTAGGTTGTGCATCCCAATATTAGGTTGTAAAACCTTTTTTTCTTGTGCTAGTCTGTAAAAAATTTTTCCTCTTCATTATAAGATTTCTCTTCTTTAATGCTACTTTTTTTGATTTTCTTGACTCCAATGGCAAAATGGATGAGGCTCAATGGCCTAGAACCTTCATTCACTTAAAAGTAAAGTTTTAATGGGTTTTAGGGTGATTTTCATATTTAACCCTATGCTAATACTTGTGTTTAATCATTTTTATTTGATGATGATTTTGGTTCTATTTTGGTCATTCAAGGGCAGTGATTAAGAAAGAAACTTAAGGTTCCAAGGATCTTGAGAGCCTTCTTATGATTATGTTTGATGTTAAAAAATGTGATTAAGACTTTGGCTTTACATTTTTTTTTCCTTTTTTTTGTTGCATATTAATTTCTTTCATGGTAAACCATGCACATGGATACCTAGCACTTTGTGAGCCACATAGGAAAGGATTCATCAATCTTAAGACCCCTTTGTAATGATTTTTATCTTAGCCCATCAAAAGTCCTTCAAATACTTACATTCTTATGTTTATGTTTTTTTTTTTTTTTGGCATTATAACTAGTATCATCATGTTTGATTACTAATATCTTAGTGTTTATTTGGCATTGTCACATCTTACACGTGATGTAGGGATGTGTTATTATGAAGTTAGATGCATATTTTGGTAACCTGGCTATGGAAATATGGTAAGATGGTTGATGATTTCATTTATTTGTTTAATGCTTTTTTATTTGTTTATTTGTTTGCTTTAATCTCTAACTTATGCATTTTCATGGTGTAAGTGCCTTGCTTGAGCTAGACCATGACTTTGGTCTTGACCATCATCCCATGTGATTAGGGATGAGATGATTATGTTTGTATGAATGTATGGATATGCATGTTAGACCCTAGGCCATGATGCATGGCCCTTCTCCCTTTTTAAGATGATTATGTTTGAATGGATGTGTGGATATACATGTTAACCTTTATACTATGATGCATGACCCCCTCTCCCTTTTGAGATGATTATGTTTGAATGGATACATTAATGCACATGATGATCCCTATACTATGATGCATGACCCCATTCCCTTTTGAGTTGATGGTTTGATTGGCTTGATTACGTTAGAGGTGTGCTTAGGGCCATTAAATCAAACTAACTAATAACTCAATTAAAATGCTAAAAGTGAACCAAAGATGCTTGAAAGCCAGATCCCAATATCTGGGCAGTTTAGGGGTGCCTAACCTCTTCCCCAATATATACCCAATTATTAAACCTAATCTCTGAAAGGGCTAAGTGAAATGGGCCTTCTAATTGACTTAGCTTAGGTTTAGATTTTACCTTGTCTAAATTCTTGCTCCGACCAAAGTTGGGTGGCAACTCCACAATTCATATGGATGATACTAAAGTGTTATCTCGATTTGGTTCTACAATGACCACCAACAAAGACTTAAGGCTTAAACTTAGGTTAGGCCTAAAGGATTCCCCATTGATCCAACACGTACTATTCTTTGGGGTCATTACCAATATAAAGGCCTTCATCCTCTTAATTTTACATTGATCAATAAAAGGATAGAGTCGTAAGCAAAATTCTATTTATTTGAACAAAAAAGCCTAAGGTAGTCACAATGGCAACTCTGATAGGGACCTTAAATTGATCTTGTGTTCAATCTCTAGTTCACATTTAACATTTTAAACTTATTATTAATAAAGTTCATTACATTTATGTAGCCTTCACATTTCACCACATACACTAGGTATGCCCTTAGATAAGCTGATGGTTCTTCAAACTTAAGACTTAAGCTCCATTGGGGCTTAGGAGATTATAAGAAGTATTCATCACTTATAAGCTAGTACCTTTGAGCATATCGAATCAAAGACCACAATAATCACCCCTATAAACTTATGGCAGCCATCAACTACAACAACCCTCTGAGTCATTAGGTGCATGTAGGAGCCAATAGTACCTTGGAATAGGGCACTCCACTTGGTTTTATTTCTTCTTCAAAGAAGAGTGAAAGTCCTCGAAGAACATGGTTAAGTGTCTCTAATGTAATCACAAATGCTACCCTACCCCTTTTTTATGTAACTATCCCTCACATGTAAATTCTTGTGTATCCTCTCTCTCACTATGTATATACTTTCTATGTACATCCTTCTTTCATTAAAGGGATATATTTCTTTTCTTATGTATATCCCTTCAGATAATATAAATGGTTCTTCTTTTTTAGTGATTTTATGCATATGGTCTCTTAAGACCTTAACTCTGTTCGGTCCAAGGTGACCTCGCATACTGTTTACCCCATGATGATATAAGAATGAGGCCCTACCTAGGAAAGAGCCACTATACCTTATGTGTGGGAGGAATAAGGTTGGAAGGATCTCTGCAAAGTGATTAATGCATATCATACATGCATACATTGAATACCTATTCAAGCATCATATTGACAACCCTTTGTCTTGTACCCATCATAACTCCATCTAAACTGCTATGAAAGAGAAAGGACAACCGACTTGGAACAAAAAGTAAGACACCAAGTCTAAGCCAAAAAGTTGACCCAATCACGTAATCGACCATTCCACCAAAGGCCAGGAAAAAATGTTGGTCGACTTCAACTATAAGATGGAAAAGAGCATTATTGAGGAGGTGAACAAGATTGTGAAAAAGTGGAGACCTTTGCTAATAGGACTGATAAAGGAAAAGCACCAATAGAGATGCCCCAACCTATGATGATTAATAATGATCTATTTAAGATGAAAAAGTATCATTAGAGCAAGCTTGTCATAGAAGTGGGAAGTACTGTTACAGTTCTAGACAAACCTATAGAGAGTGAGAAGAAGAGTACTTGATTTGATAACTTTGCCAAATAATATGAGAAAATATAAAATGCTCTTAGTGCTAAAGGTTACGAATGAGGGACAAACATTAAAGAATTGCTTGCTTGCAAATCTGAGAAAGCCCTAACTAATTTTTTAATACTTAAGCTCTATATGTTCATAAGAACTTATAGTGCAAAAAATCATGGCTCATATATACTATTCATGAAGGCATTCGGGGTCTAGACAAACACCTTGTTAGAGCTCTTTGAATAGTCATTTAAATTATTTGGTAAGACATGGTACTTTAACCAGCTAAAGATTATCGAGAAAGACTATAAGGGATTAACATAAGCTTTTTAGAAACATTATGCTTATAACTCAAATCTAAAGGTCATGTTATAAGACGTAGAGTCTTTGAAGCAGAAAACTGGTGAAAGGTTTAATAACTGCACTAAGACATGGAAAAAGATGGCGCTAAAGGCAACCATAAGAACTATAGAGCAAGACAAAGTCCAAAAGATTGTGAAGGGGGCTCTACCTAGTATTAGACCAAAATTAGGTGATTAGGAACTTTAAAGACCTTTGAGATATAGGCTTGTAGGCTAAAAAGTTGGAATCTACGTCGAAAAAATAGTATCAAGGAAGAAAAAGCACCTCATTTCAGACATGGACTAAAGGGAACAAGACGACTAATGTAAATGTAGAAAGACACCAAGATAGTTTACTAATTTTGGGATGCCTCTATCCAAGGCATTCAAGAGATTATATAAGAAGGAGGTGTTGAAACCTCTACCACCGAGACCACCTCCCGATCTAATGCCTAGGAATATGATACCAATGCCTATTATGCTTTTCATTAAGGAGTAGGACATAGTATCAATGACTATTATAAGTAGAGGCATGAGATTTAAGACTTTATTCATATCAAGATGATTATTCTGCTAAGTCTGGGATGACTTAACATTTGAGGGAACCCTTTCCCAAACTATCGCAAGTTCCCCGTCTAATCCAAAGGACATTTATGATAGATTTCAAAAGTTTTTAAGAAGTTGTTTGTCGCTACCATTGAGCAAATTATTAGTTGTGTGATTTACAAAAAAAAAAAATACTATCCTAATAGAAAGGCTCCTAAGGAACCAACATTTGAGAAGAAGACGAATGAATTCATTGTAAAGGGGAAAGAGGATGACAATCCTATTATGAAATAATTAAAGAAGATGCCAGCCTGAATTAGCAAGCGAAAGTTACTCATTACCTATCAAGAACATAAGAATGCCATGGTTCAATCCTTATCTAGCTTAATCATTTCTAATGAAGCCACTCCAAAAGATGTTGGTGCATTAGTGACTCATAAGGGTAAAATCACTTTTTTAGATGAAGGTTTGCCACTAGAAGGAAGGGATTACAATATAGCCCTATTCATCCTAGCTAAGGTGAAGGGGAGGCACACACCATATGTGATGGTGGATGATAGGTTTGGAATCAACATCTACCCGTCACAGTTGCTACATAAGTTTGAGTTGTCAAAAAAAGATTTGAAAGCTTCTGATAGTATCATTAGAGCCTATAATGATAGTAAAAGGCAAGCTTCAAGGGTATTCAAAACTATTATAAAAATTGGGATCATTGAGATGGTGGCAGAGTTCATAATCGTGGACATTCCTTTGATTTTTTTTCACTTTTATTACAAAGACCGTGGTATCATTTACTATACGATGTGCCTTCCACTATTCATCAAAAAATCAAGATTCCCTATAAGGATGAGATTATAAATATTAGTGCAAAAGTTTGAGAAATTTTCTTGGCATTAAGTGTGGTTATTCTGGATCTTAAAGTGTTTTAGGTTACTTTAGTCACGAACAAGTGGGTTGATCCTAAAGTGATGGGGATTATGAACCAGGACAGGGGCTAAGGAAGAATTCTATCAATATATCAAAGTTTCCAAAAATTCCCACTCAAGCTACGAGGAAAGGACTGAGGTACCACAATATAATGTCAAAGTTAGAAGTAAAGGACTTGCATGGGCCACTATTGGATTTCTTTGTAAAAAAAGGGAAGGGAAGGGAGGGGAGGGGGAGTCACTGAAAAGGTTGAGCAAGATGCTATTGAGAATGAGAAGTCATAGGGAAATGATATAGATGAACTTGAGAAGGCCTTCTTCCATATAGATGTTGGTGAATTCAAATATCAAAATTATCGAGATTTGTCAGTATAAGAGGATGAGAAGAAAAAGAGAAATAAGAAAGTTAAATAGGTTACAAGGACAAAGGATGGCTAAAAGTTAAGTCAATCTGTAGTTATATATGGTCCTCAGTCCATATGGCCATAGAATAATAACAAAGGATCACTAATGAACAAAAGGATTAATACTTACAGGATCATAATTTTTAGGCCATTGAGGAAGATCACACAAAGAAGAAGTATAACTTAATAAAGTAAAATTCATCTTTTTATGGGCCCAGAATAGGAGTTTGACAAGTCATGCAAGTTCACTGAGGCTACTTATATAGGTAAAAAATTGGAAGATATCGAGAGCATGGTTATGAACTCCATCAATGAAATAGATGGTGAGAAAACCCATGGCCATATGACATAGACTAAGTCCACCATGGCATAGGGTGCAACACTTTAGGTGGATTTTCTGAAAATTGAGCTAAGGTATGATCAAATGAAGTAAAGTTTTGAAGGAGTTGTTAGGACTATTGGTAGTATAGAAAATCAAAAAGAGGTAGGTTCCATTCAGAGTCCTAATTGTTAGGTTCTAACTGATGAGGGAAAGGGTGAAGAAGAAGGGAAGTCCTAGGCAAATATGGCTCCTACCAACCCACCAAATGATGTTTTTGTTTCCCATCACTTTGAAGATGATGATGCATTCCTCTTTAAGTTTAAG